>JAPYMA010000485.1:0-202813 GCA_035041965.1 Anisakis pegreffii
GGTGAAGGAGGGATGCGGCACGTAACGACCCGCTTAACTCCGGAGCCAGAGGTAGGGACTTGGACTGGCTATAGGTATGGCCCATCCCACCTAATTGAAATTTTTTTCAGTTTCTATACCTCACCGTTCCCCCTCCCCCTCCCCAATGTGGACTCTGTTACGTGAATTCGTGTCGGACTCTAGCATAGACTACCACACTTGCTCATATGTATTGAAGTAGCTATCGCAGCTTAACTTAATTTGATGTAAGTTAGTCATAACTTTTACTTGACTTAGCTTGACTGTGACTTTATTATTAGCCCACTGAGCCAAAACTCTGAAACGACTTGACTGGAAATTTATCACATATTGTCTTGAGTTGGTGTAGCGATTAGCGGGCTTTGACTTTGCTTAGTTAAATGTTATTTCAACGTTACTGTCGAGCATATTAGCATGTGATTTAGAGGAAATCTATGGACAACCTGACGCAGTATCCTAGTTTTGTCATGGCTGAGAAAAAGGCTCTCGGAATTGATCACTCCTTCGATGTAGAGATATCACATCAGAGAATATATAGTTTGTTGCGGGAGGAGTTGTGACTGGGGTTGATAATAGCTGCACTGGCAAATGAAAAAAGAAAATTATCCCCGTAAAAATGAGTTACACGAACGTAGGGTATGAATCGCCTTATGAAGTTGGCGGTAGGTCTGGAAAGTTCGCCTGGACCACTCACCCGAAGAGTCGAGTCGCTAGGTGGCGACTCGAAGAACGTCTTCTTTTAGTGCTGTTTAGTGACAGCTGAACTGAGTTGAATGCTATATCATATGTGCAGTTAATGGTCATTTTTAAAAAGCATATTTTGGTTGCATGGGTGATCCCAACCCGTCGAGCTGCCAACAAGAGGGGCTAGGTTTAAGTAAATGCGACAGGCGTTCCCCGCCTACCGGCAGTCTCGGCGAATCGGGGAGAAAGAACTTAAAATATGCTAGCGATATTTACCCGAGTATCGCTAGCATTTATTCTACGGAACATATTATGGGCGTTCCCGGCCCGGGAAAGGCGCCGATTTGACCGGGGATAGGGAATGCGCGTAAGTTGGCCTGAGTAGTGCCTTCGGGCATTTGCTCAGGTAACGAGGGTTCCCGGACTCACTGTGCGCACTTTCTCTTAACAGGGGGGAATTATAATCGGGTTGACCATTGGCTCGCACATATGAAATCGGTTCATTCAGTTCAATGTTGCTAAATGCATTATAAGGAGAAATCTCTCAGGTGTTTGTGGTTACTCGCCGAAGCTTATCTATTTGCTAGTGTCATGATGGCATTCATACACATTCTCTGATGCAATCCTTATTTCCCTTGCCAGAGCAGTTATTGATCATCATTAGCGCTAATAAGGTACTTGATAAGTTCGAGAAATCCATTTAAATGGGATGTGAAGCATTGTGGATTCTTCAGTTCTGTTTTGAACAGCTGCCCTGGCATATGAAAAAAAATTCCTAGAAAAATGAGTTTCAAGAGCGTAGGGTATGAATCGCCTTATGAAGTTAGCGGTAGGTCTGGAAAGTTCGCCTGGACCACTCATCCTATAGAGTCGAGTTGCTGAGTGGTGACTCGAAGAACGTCTTCCTCAGAGTACTGTTTAATGACAGCTGAACTAAAGTTTCAATGTTATTAAATGCGTTATGAGGAGAAATCTCTCAGGTGTTTGTGGTTACTCGCCGAAGCTTATCTATTAGCTAGTGTCATGATGGCATTCATACACTTCTATGATGACATCCTTATCTCCCATGCCAGTGCAGCTATTGTCCGTCATTAGCGCTGATAAGGTACTTGATTAGTTTGAGAAATCCATTCAAAGGGAATGTGAAGCATTGTGGGTTCTCCAGTTTCTTAACGGGAAACGTTTGAATATCATCAAATTTTAAAGTCATCGCCTCTGTTCGTAATAGTTGACCACTTCCGAGAGCTTATGTCCCGGGCTAGGATTGAACTGGATGATTGCGTTTGGGCTGCGCATAGCCGCTAACATAAGGTCTTCTCAGGCTTGGAATGAGCTGGTATGTGTGTCTTCAGGTAGCATTCCCCGGACTGATCTGAAATATGTTAATTTGATGATGTTAATTGTTGTTTATATTAATTTGTTTGATTGTCCTGTTGCCGTGATTATTTCGTGTTGTTGTTGAGGTGATGATTATTTCGTGTTTTCGTGCCTTCATCACTTTGTTCATCCTCTCGTTGTTCATTACCGTGTTTTTCATGCTGTCGCACCAGGCATAATGAGGGGAAGTATTGCTAGGCATGATTTAGTGGCGTTCCATGATTGAGACAGAATCGCAAAATGCGTAGAGAACCCTGCACAAATTATCCGGGTGCAATTGGACGTCACATGATAGGGACAGGCTCAAGTTTGATGCTCTTACCTGGACATAAGCTCATAACTTTGCTGAGATTTGGATAAATTTGAAAGTATCAATGGTGCGTGGCGCGACAGCTGTATTAAATGTTTTTCCACGTGTTACCACACATTGCACAGAAATCGCCTGAAAGGATCAACGAGTCGTCAGGATCTGTCGAGTTTAGGATTGTCTTGGCAGTAACTGTTGCAGTTTTGTGAAGATAGGTTCGAATGAATTCAAGTGCAGTGTAGGTTCTAGGATTGTTTACATCGCAGTTGGAGACTAAGAACTTGAAATTCAAAGACTTCTCGAAATATCGATGTGAGAAGGCATTTAGAAAATTTATTGATGCAAAACACTGTTATTAATTCAGCAAAGTGTAAATGAAATGAGTAATGATGAATGGAGGAATATCTCATGAGAAGATCGCACACATAACTCAAGCATAGTGAGACAATTCTCGACCAATGAATTAGCTTCTTTCGAAGAACATGATGATATGACAAAAAACAAGAGCTTTCGAATAAGGGGATAGATCCTCTCGGAAGGTACAAAAAACATCTAGTCATTTAGCATAGGATAGGAATTTCAAAGCAAGTAGGGCATTCATGGTGAGGCGTGTAGTTAGATCAGTAGGTTAGAATGTGAGATCAGTAGATTAGTAGGTTAGAATGAGTATCACTGTTTGAGATTTACTAATATGCACAGAAAAGGTAGCTGCATGTGACTTATGTTCAATTTTTTCTTCTGTGGAGAGCATGCAACTTCGAAAAAACCACCTGCATTTCCCTCCGGCAGACGTGAGTCATGCTTCGTATCGAAATCTTCAAGAGTATTCAGTTAGCGCTTCTGAATGTGCATGCATGCTCTTCTTTCCTTCTATCTGAGTGAGGATATTCGTGAATAGCCACGCAAGGACGGTGGCAACTGTAATGGTAAGTGCTAAAGTACATGGTAAATGTAATGGTAATATACATGGCAACTGTAATGGTAAATGTACATGCATGCTCCTCTTTCCAACTGTAATGTTCAAGTTGAACGTCATTTCATTCACTTCTCTAGTAGAAGCTTTTGGAAACTCAGGTCGCTCCACCTAGTCAGTAGAAACACATAATATCTCGACAATGCTTCACATAATAGCTCGCTTGATTCTGTTTCGTTATTAAGATATTCTTCCAGAATGTGTTCATGTTATTTTGTTTTTGGTTATAATTTCGAAAACTAAAAGATGAATTTTCCTGAAACCTTCTGTGCTTGTAGAAAATTCAATTTTCTTTCCAATGAACTATTTGACACTGACTGATCAAATTTCTGTTCTAGCACTTTTTCCATTTCAATAGCTTGCAAAGGCATTATTTTTCCTACTGATGGTTGTTTTAAGTTACAATTTCGAAAGCTAAACGATGAATTTCCCTGAAACCTTCTGTGCTTGTAGAAAATTCAATTCTCTTTTCGATGGACTACTTGGCATTGACCGATCAAATCTCTGTTCCGAAACTTTTTCCACTTCAGTTGATCACATCACTTTTATTTGATTGAAACTTGCTAAACTGGTTAAACTTTTACTGCTCCAGAAATGAGCCAATTCTTGTAGTCGGTCTTTGTCTGAACGTGGAAAATTTATTTCTCTTCCCAATGACTCCTCATGTACACATTCAGGTCAGGTGCAGCCTTGAAATACGTCAAATTCCTGTGCCTCATTGATGAATTAATTCGCCCCGTTGGATCTATTTTTCTCTGTGCTCTACCTGACCGCGTCGCTTCAAACGTGCAATTTGGCTTCTGTTACCAACCCCGGCAGATTGACCGGTCACGAAACGTCAGAGGTGAACAACCTTTCTTTGCGTTGTCTTTTTTCTGTACAAAGCTAAGGACGAATGCATGATTCACCAATGACGTTGTAACTTTCGTCGGAGATTGTTTCAGATTTCATTAGTTTGTATTCTTTGAATCCGTTGTTGCTATTCCATCTTTTTAAATTCCATCTTCCATTTCTATTCCATTTTTTTTAAAATTACAGTCTTGATGATCATTATTTTGTTGTTACAGTGTTGATGATCATTTCTTCCTATGTCACGTGTTTAAATGGTTTTTAATAGACGAACTCTATTATCTGTACAATACTCTCCTCCGTTTTTCATTGTTTTCCTCTGGTTTTCCTTCTCACTTTCAAGCGTGTTGATTGCTTTGAGTAGAGTTATTTATTCAAGCCAAGCAGTTTGCGTACATAACAGTTTGCTGATTGTGAGCAATTTGCGTAAACCATTCTAAAATTAAGACACGAAAGATTAGATTGTGCTTCGTGGACAATTGCCATTCTTTTCAAAGATTTTCTTTCAACATTTCATGCTCTCGCATTTGTGGAAATGATCACAGCGTTCCATTGATACTGTTAGCTAGACTGTAAGCAGGAAAATGAAATTCGATCAGAAATGCTTTTAGGAACAAAACGATGAGAAACGGGGATCATTCACACTGGTTAACGTGGTGCCGCCCCGGTTCCTTGGCTACATCACAATAATTGTTTACTATTGAAAAATAGTGAGAACGAGATTTGTGCTTCCTAATTTTAATGTTTCTTTCCCGGAAGGGCATGAAATAAGAGCATATAGAACTACCGGCCACAACTCCAAAAATCATTTTCAAAGGAGATGATTTAAATATCATCGTACAGCAGCATATATCGTGCGTTTACAAACAGGAATATTTTGTGTTTGCAATTGATAGTTCAGGGATCTGGTTACTAGCGATTCACTTCAAAATTGATTCAGGCAACCTCAATAATCCACAAAACTCAAACTGAATGCATTTCCGAGTAAAGTGCAAAAGTGCAGGGCGGCCAGTGGATAGCGAACGAGTCAATACCCGAAACACTTCTCGGCGCATTTGTATGAATCCAACGATTTGAACGGCCCTTAATACATATTAAACGCATTCTCGAAAGTTTATTTATTTCGTTCTTCAATCGAATACAACTTCATCGAGACGGTCAATGCGATCACATGTGCGTGACGATGTGTTGTGATTTCAGATTGTTGCACGCCGTTGTACCGACCTGGACAAAGGTAATCTTATTTTGCTTGAAACACCCAAAAAGTCTCAGCGTCGCGTTTCGATATGGTGGGAAACAGGCTATCGTTGACAGTGCCAATACAATTGGTGAAACTGAAGTGAAATACATCTGAAATGCATTGAAGATTTGTCGTTCAAGAGGGAAATTCGTAATAATTCTAATCAGTAGTGCATGGGGCAAAATTTGATGAGGAAATGTTCGGTTTTTGCGCAGAGCTGCATCCGAAGTAATCTTTTGCTCAGGAATAGTCTGTTCGTAGAGGTGGTCACTGCTTGGTTTGATGAGGCCGTTTGATTTTGATCAAATGAGCGAACTCAGCTTGGCGACCAATCAAATGCGGGAAGTAAGCACTGAGAACTGTCAATCAAACACGTTGCTTGATTCGTAGTTAGAGTTGTAATAGGAAAAAAATTCTACATGATATTGCTAGAAAAGAGCTGATTTTCACTGAAATTAATGTGGAAAATGCCTGCTAACATTCCATATCACGGTTTCCTGATATATCTCCTGCATTCGACTTCTTTGAGATGAATTTCCATTTGAGGAAACTACGAGTAACATTGTTATAGCCATCACTATAAATAATCTATTTGAAAATTTCTGAATTGGTGAATGTTGAATATGATCAGATGATTATTCCTGGGATTTTTAATGTTTGGTATTGAATGGCTTCTTTACGTGAGGTTGTTGGCCTTCATAGGCATTCTGCAGGCATCGAGATGTCATAACATAATTTGCGATACTGAAGAAGTAAAATATTGAATTAATGATATGTTTACTGGCATCGAGATGTCATAACTTAATTTCTGGTGCTGACGGAATGAAATATAAAATTAATGTGAGTGCCATTTTTCATTTTCATTTTTTTGTCATTAGTGGATTGATAAAATTTTATTAGCGAAGAACCCTAACAGCAAGCTTCACTTGATTTCAGAATGTGTCTCGATTGCATTCATCGGACATGTTTTGTATGTCATTTGAAGAGCTTGTGTTTACGAGGACGCATGAATGGTGATCAGATGGATGCTAATTGAATGCTGATGGTCGGCATATGAATATCAATTGCATTTGACGGCATATGGAAGAGCTTGATCTGAGAAATGTTCTTTAGATGCGTCCTTTAGAAGGAATGAACAATGCGAACACAACCGGCGGCAGTGGATTAGATTCAAACCTTACTTGAAACGGTGTTACATCTTGATTCATTTTTTATTGGAATGTATAAAATGCATGAATATGAATGACCTACACATGGATGGGATGTTGCAAAGATTCGATGAAACCGCATAAATGATCGTGTATATCAGCTGAGAGATTTCATTTGTACTTCGATTCGTAGGTTGGGAACGTCGTCGACTTATGTAGAAAGTGGTTACCGTCCAAATAGCCTTGAAACGATTTATCTCTTTTCAAATCAAGTATCTGGAGAGTGAGCGACTGCTCTTATTAGATTGCAACACTTTTGATAGCTGATAGTGAAATGGGATACAAGACGTTTCACCTCCTTCGTTTCGTCGTCGGCTATTTGTAACTGAATAATCACGGGAGAGGGTTTCTTAGAGAACGCTAGTTAGCAGACTTGGATACTAATTATATATTCTCAGTCGTACCAATTTTTGATGAAGGCAACAATAAAAATCTACTCGCACGCAGAATTCATTTAGAGAAGAAGGTGCTAGTTCTGTGCACCGGTTCAGCGTATGAAAAGCCTCAGATTGAACCCAAGAGAAGCCTCAGCTACAACTTGTCTAGCGTTCGGCCTAAACTCAGGATAAGCCACGGCTTAAGCCAGAAATAAGCTTCAGCTTAATCTGCATAGTATGAATATTCGAACATATGTCACCACACATCATCTTGTTTGACGTTGTTTTCACATCAAGAAGAACAGCCATGAGTAGTTGAGCTCGTTGAAGAATATTCATCAATTAATTTAGATTGATCCGAAGGGTAACCAATTCAAGAACGCTATAAGCAATCAGGAAGGAAGTAGGTCAGAATTTGGTGATGGCAAAGACTAAGCGGCAAAATGTTTTAGCGACAAGATGGCGGTGGTGAAACGTCTTGATTCCGGCGAACTACTTTTCATTCGAGCAATTATTTGGCTGACAACACTTCTTAGTAATCCCTTCGAGATTACGTTTGTCAACGGATTATTTTTAAACGACGTTATGACGATTCCTAATTGTAAGGATTGTTCAGAAACACCATCTTATGAAGTTGTAATTATTACCGCTGTTGTTATTGCAACTGTGAATAGCGGATTCAGGATGAATATTGGCATCAGCACATATGTAGCGATATTTTTGGAATGATCGTTCGCTATTATCGCGTAAAATATTGCAAACGAGAAAGACAATATGTCGAAAATGACCAAGTATATTTTCCAACACCTTAAACTTCATGCGAATGTATTGATCCCAGTAGTAGCAGTGAGCAATGTGTTTTATAGGCACTGTCAAGAATATCATTCAGTTTCCTACGTCGGAGAAAATTGCATAACCATGACAGACTACACGAACAGCAGTTCAGCATACTTGGAGAGCAGTTATTTATTGCCATATCAGTTTTTGATATCTCGATCTGGATGCATATTTTCATGTATTCTTCACTGCAGAGCTTCAGTGATCCATGGTTGCCGGAAACGCAGAGAGCTACCGAAAATGGATATTCGGCAGTTCAAAGCCTTCTCCCCAACTGAATAATTCATCTTTAAATCAAAGTTTTCCTCACGCAAACCTCAAACTGAAGAATTTCCTGTGTAGCACTGGAAATCTGCATGCGCAGAAGATGGAGAATAGCGCAACGATGGTTAAAATTCGGAAGTTGGTATAATTAATTGCGGCCGTAAACGCATATCCGTACTCACTGAACGCACTGAAAGTGTCATTTCAAGATGCAACTTCAACTTTTTGATAAAGAAAATGACAATTTCTGAAGTTTTTTTTCAATCGGTTGTAGGAAAGTGTACTAGTAACTGGTAACAATTCCATAGCAGATAAACACAACTATGAAGTGTATTGTAAAAATAAGTGCACAAATCGGTTTTAACATAATGCGTCCAGGCGGGATGAACTGCATCGGGAGAATCACGATATGGTGATGAAATTCGTTTGATGTTTGATCAATATTAGCGCAGCTGAATGAGCGCGAGAAACTGCTGCACTGAGATGACGTTGAGGGGAAGGTGAATAAGATCAGTTACAATTTTCCAAACTTTTTAATGGAATATGTGTCAAGAATTTGAGAAAATGCGGGTGCTGAAGTGCACAATAAAGCGAAGAAATTGAGCAAAAAATTGATGACCTCAAAGAGGGCGATTTCCATCCGTAATACATTCCGTAATTTTTCACGAATGATATCCAAGTCATGAACACCGCGGATGATTGCACAGCGAATATATTCAAATTGTATAAATTCAACGCAGAACTCATCAGTGGTAGACGAACGCACAATAAATACAACATATAGATACTCAAAAATGTTGCAACCGTTCTGGTCACAAGCTTGTAGATGTTAATCTCACTGGCGAAAAAGTCCGCTGAAATTAATTTCCAGACGTGACTCAGTGTACTGGACATGCAGTCACCTGCGGATAGTTCAAAACTTTTATCAATCTAAGCAACACGTTTCTCATAGCTTTCCTTATCTAATTTCAAAGGCCTCCATGTGTTTGCTGGTAATACCTTGCCGATTCATGGTTTGAACTAATGATGAGATCCGACCGACAGTCTGTTGGAAAAATCCGACAATTTCGGTCGGAAAAATTCCGACGGTCGGATTCCAACCGAGCAATTTGGAAAATCGGTCGGAATTCCGACTGTCGGAACGACGAAATGCCAGTTCGGTCGGATTCCGACCGACTGAAATTTCGTTCGGAAGCAAACCGTGAGGCATCGTCAATGGTTATGTTACGCAGTTCTGAATCATGCCTCGACATTCACTTTTACTCACATCAATGCCAGCTGAACCTTTCAAAGAATGTATTTGCAATAATAAGAATATGGAAAGAGATAATAATGATAGTAATGACAGTAATGATAGCTTGTGACCAAGTAATGCGTATAATAATGAAAATTGCGAGACTTTTCGACGCAAAGTGTCAGCTTCAGTCGCAGGAGTGTTTGTGCAACTGACTGGTACGTTAAATCATTTGGTAGATTAGTTCATAAGGGTTAACCGGGCATGCAAAGAATAGGAATGGTCTCCAAGATCACGTGTGAATGCTCATCCTCCTACATAGGAACTTCCGGCCAACTACTTTGTGGTATAAACAACATCTTGTGGTTATGATGCTTGTGGACCGGGGGAAATCGTAACGGCTACATATGTGAGAAAAACATGCGCGGGAGTTCATGAATACGCGTACTGAAGTTTCAGCTCACGAGCAAAACTTACGAAGAAGGAAAATAAAACAAGCGATCTTCGTCTAGAAACTAAATCCATATGTCAGCATCGAGCATGAAATGAGCGACGCGATAAGATTCATCAATCCCCTCTGGCAAAAATGACTACTCTTGCGCGCTACTATTATTATTATCTGCATTCTTATTCTCATTATCATTATCATTATCATTATTGTTATTATTATTATTGTTATTATTATTATTATTGTTATTATTATTGTTATTATTGATTATTATTATTGTTATTATTATTCTTATTGTTATTATTATTCTTATTATTATTATTATTATTATTAATATTATTATTAATTATTATAATTATTATTATTTATTATTATTGCTATTATTATTATCTTTTATTATTGTTGTTATTTATCATTATTATTATCATTTAATGGCTATTATTGTTACCTTGGGTACCATTCCTATTATTTTAAAAATATGATCATCGCATTCATTATTTATTTAATTATTCATTTAATTCCTATGTTCCTGCCTTGAGATAGCTGCCAGCACTGAAGTTTCTTCTTCTTGTACACGCTTAAAAATGCTCATACATAATCGCCAAGGATTACTTCAGTCCTTGGGAATTATTCTACCAAAAAGATTTGACTTATCACTTAGTTGCGCATGACTGTGGTTGAAGTTGACGCTCTGCGTTGAAACGTCTCTCAATTTTCATTAATATACGTATTCCTTGGTCACTAAGATATCATTATAGTTACTGCCAGTATTGGGCGCGCTATCCAAGAACGATAGCGCGCTATCTCTAATCATAATCGGTTGCAATAATGAGGAACACAACGGTCTGTGAGAAGACCTAACCACCATGGTGTTCTTGTATCAGATGGGTGGGGGTAGCGGCGGCCTGCCAGATCATCAAAAGGGGTAATGGAGTACCCGAACGTGAGGACCACTGCACTATGCATCCACTTACAGACGAACTGATAGCGGAAGTATCCCGTTATCGACCAGCGATAGCGCTGCTCGCTAAGAGCGGAATAGCGTACTACTGCCCAACGTTGGTTATTGCAATCATTATCATCTTTATTCTTACAATTAGTCTTAATATTGTCGAAAGTGCGTATCTCAGCACCACTTCACAATTGCATGCGTTTAGTTCATTGATCTCTTACGTCGTTTAACCTTTGCATTAATCTCGAACTCCTTCAAGAAATCCTTGCACCATATTTCACAGTACTTTGAACGAACAACTCAAGAAGCGAAGAGAAAGATTCTCACGGCATATTAATCCGTTGTCACCATATGAGCATTTAGCTGGTTCATTTATATAATCTTGTGATAGCACTAATTCTGCGTCCTTCAAAGAGTGGAAGCTTGAATTTCTGATCAGCAAATACTTCACGGGTGTTGTTGTGAAAACACTCATCGTGATGGGTGGGGTTGGACCTTCGTTGGAACTAAAAATGACGAAATTACCTGAAAAGTTAAATTGAGTCAAGTTGCGTAACATTGACCTGGTACGTTATAATTGCTTATTTCAAAACTGGCTCAGACGAATTTACTAAATCGGATGTAATAATTTCGTTCTTTTGTTATACTGCTCGAGAATATAACAATTTCGTTGGAATTAATGAAGGACGTAACAAAGAGAGTATTCAGGATCGAACACATATTCATGATCATATCACAGAGGGGATGTAGTTTAACTGGTCATTCCTTTCCTATTCACTAACCACAAATGAATTCCTGTGAGTTGAACGGTGCCCAGACAATTTGCCGAAAGCCGTTTTGCCTAAGGACAATTTGCCTAAAGATACATTGCCTATCGGACAGTTTGCCTAATGGAGCTGCCTAATGGGCGTATCAGACTGTTAGATGCAACCGTTCAGAACATTTTGGGAATGTTCATCATGTGGCTATTATTAGAACACCTCTACACATCGACGTTGGTGATTTTAATGGCTTCAATCAAAGTCAAGTTCTGACCAATGAAGTTGCCAAGAGCAAACAACGCGTCTAGTTTATCTTTATCATCGGTGATGGACAGTTTGATTCAGCAATCTCCTTCAAAGAACTATGTTTGGATGCATACCATTTCCCTTACCATATTAGAACACATTTCCGATAAGAATGAAAGACGATATTTATTATTAATTGTGGATGTCAAAATACATGAAATTAGGCAAAATGCTGTTGATAGCTATGTTCAAAACAATACCAACGTATGATAACTAATAACACCTATAATAGCAACGAAAGTAGCAATGAAAAATTGGTAAAAACAGTAAAAATGGTAATAACAACAGTAAAAATGATAGAAGTAATAGCAATATTTGTTACTGCTTAAGGCATTAGGCAACCCATTAGGCAAAATGACATAAGGCAAAATTGTCATTTGGCAACCTCCGTTAGGCGAACTGTCCGTTATGCAAAGTGTCCATTGGGCAACGTCTCTTTAGACAAACTGTCCTCAGGCAAAACATCTTTAAGCAAAATTGATGTGCGGTCACGGGATTGAACAATCTGGTGCTTTGCTTGTATTCTATTTAAGAGAATTGGAGTAAATCGTACCCGTCTCACTCAAAAACATGCGTCGGCCGGGAATCGAACCCGGGCCGCCCGCGTGGCAGGCGAGCATTCTACCACTGAACCACCGACGCGTTGATATGATGGGAATTTCTTGGATTTCTGGCGAAAAATAAAGCTATTGATGTGATTACAAAAATGTACTCGTCTCACTCAAATATATGCGTCCTCAGTACTTCAATAGACATATTATGCAAATTGAAACGCTCAATGAGATTTTGATTGTTTTAATCTCGACAAAAAAAAACAACTTTTTATGAGATGAAATCAAAAAAATGGAAGGATATAAAGCTGAATATCACACGAATTCTATAATGAAATGAATAATCTCCAATCAAAATACCGTGAACATTTTACCCATAAACTGCGTGATAGGTGATTTCGATTTAGCGACGGAGATAAATTCATGATCAGCGTTGTGAAGCAATTAATTGTTGGCATAGTTACGGATGATGGACGAAGGTTTTGATCAGATTTCATATTTTTCAGGATGGTAGACAAATGTTTCGATTAGATTAGTCAAAAGAAGGAAGAATAAATCTTGAACAGAAAACTAATTTCAACTTTCAGAAGAAAACTTCGAAATTCTGCGATATGGAAAGTTTTTTAACGGATTGGGTGACATCAGAGTCAGTTCTTAATTAACGGTTTCATTCACAAATTTCATTAGAGAGTTCACTGCGTTCATCAAACGTCGACGACAAAGTGTTAATTTCGAGAACAAAGAATTCTCCTAATTGAATTAGTGCAAAGTTTTACCGAACGATGTCTACCCACATTATTCCATTCAGCGCTTCTCAGACCAAACGAATAATGCATATCGTCAAAGTAACGACAATACTCAAGGAATATCAATCAATATCAAGTTATCATCTTATCAATAACTAGCAATAAAGCCTATATCACAGTATCTTCCAAATGAATCACTGAACATCAAACATGCTTATCTGCAATAAATTATTACTGAATCATCAGTACGACGTAAAAATACCTCAGTTCGCATCGACCACTAAAGCTTAAATCGAAAGTTTCAAGATCGAAGAAGTTCAATTCGAATTTCCGCCGTAAACATGAAGCCCACACCTATACCTGGGAAATCTCTAGTTTTCTGGCTAGCTGTTAAAAAATTACGACGCTGTTTCAAAAATTCCCTTGCAGAGCTGTCAAAAGAAGATTTGCATGATTCATGAAGCTGAGCATAATGGCTCAACCTATTCGTTCAGTTCAAGGAAAATATCAGAACTAAAGCGACTATCATAACGTACCTCATATGTTGGCAATGATATGTTATGGCTCAATTCTTTTACCGAGATTTTCAATGAGAGTTTCTCTGAACTTTCCTATTTTAGAGAACAATGATTAGAAATAGGTCCATCAAAAAGTTCACTTCAACGAACTTATCTATTTTTAAACCATTGATTCAACTGACGGTAAAATACTATCAATAGAATTTCAGGATAAGCAATGGAGATGCGATAACATGCAATAAAATTTGATTTCGGCTCCGTTACAAAATAAGGAGGAGTATTTTAGGGGAATATGAAATTAATGAAACCGAGGCAAATCTTTGATCAACGCCGAGCGAATAATAACACTCACCGATAACTGTTAGGCGTACTGTCCGTTAGGCGAATGTCCGTTAGGCAATGTGTCTTTAGGCACACTGTCCTTAGGCAAGACCACTTTAGGCAAATTGTCCGGGTATCCTTGAAATAGATTCATTCATTTGCACTCATCCAAAATTTAAAATCACCATGTCGAAATGTTAACAGCGACTTTCGAAACGTAATTATCAAGAACATTTTATGATAGTGGTAATGACTAGGGTTTGCATGGGTGTCGTCGTGTTGAGAGCCGCTACTAGCAACGAAACATCTGGATTGTAGAGCGGCGTTCGCAGTCGAAATCGGTCAAAGGATCGAAATTAGCTTGAAATAAGCTTGAGATGGAGCTCTTTATATGCTCTTTGATTATAGAGGAGAGTGACACTGGAGGCGTGTCTTTCAATAAAAAGGCCATTATGATGTATCTGTTATTCAGCAGAATTTTGTAGTGGCTGCGGAATTTTGTAGTGGCTTGGTTGACGAATTGTGGTATCATTTTCATGAGCGTTTTCTGATTGTTTAGTACAGTGGGGAATATGCCCTTTCATAAATTCACGTAGTGATTAGGAATTGGGTGATTACTTGATGATAGTATGGTTAGTTTGACATAACCAATTTGATGTTTGATCAATGCCCTAATTAGCATATAATGATTTGGTTTGATGTTTGCAGATATTAATTCATATATTCGATTACATTTTGTAGCTGATTTGATATGTATTTGAATTGGTTTTAATATGAGTTCAGGTAACGAGCTTTTGTTCGCAGAGTTCGCGACATAAGTTCATCAATTTCATCAATTAAAAACAAACGTTATTTGAATGTCAACCTCCTTGGTATTGAAAAATTCTATTGCCATGGAATGAAGAGGATTACTGGATCCCTGCTAGATGAAATGATGTGTTTTTACGAGATAAATTTTCATTTTATTGAATCTATTTCAACTTCCCAGGCTACTGAAATTCTCACTGAAAAAAAAATGGAAAAATTCAAAATCAATTCGAAAACTGATATCATTGCTATAGTAACAGATAGTGCCTCAGTTATGGTCAAATTTGGTAGAAACTTTGATGCTATTCATTATTTGGCAATTTGTGATCTTTATATCGTGGTCAAAGAAGAACTGAAGTAGGTGATGATTCCGATGGCGACAAGGAATTTGAAATTAGTGGAGATGAAGATGAATTCAAGGTGGACTTGGCCGAATAGGCACATCAATTTTTAGGAATGTCCCAACGATGCATTAGGCTTGTGAGGAAATACTGCTTCACGTTCCCGAGATCTCTGAAGAACGATGAATTTATCGATGAAATGAATATTCGGTCAAGATTTGAATTTGGTAGGACGAGATGGATGCCTTTGAAAGTGATCTTGTTAAAAATTTGTAAAATGCTCTTGTGAGATTAAGGAGACTCCTGCTGCTCTAAAAATCTCATACGAGCTCACTGAGTAAGATCGGAATGAAACAATAGACTTAAGAAGCGAAAAATAACACGTGACCTTGATTATATTCTGGAGGGGACAGCTTACATTGGGTATACGATTGTGAAAATACAGATATTGTGAACTGGCAGTGAATTTATCCTTGAGTCTGTTCGGTGTGAAGAGCGAAAATTATGATGAATCTGAGTCCCCTCATTGATGAAAACTCAGTCGTCTCAAAATAGGAATGAACATGACATGTCTTCCTTAAAGAAAATAGAGTTGTTCTGAATTCCAAAATTTCATATGTTGTAAAGGAACTGGTGATGTGCACTGCAGAGTAATCTCCGAAATGAATGTGTATGAAATATAAGATTTGTGTTTCACAATTGAAAGGTTTGCTTCCCGAAAGGGCTTGAAATAAAAGCACATAGAACCACCAGCCACAACATCGAAAATCTTTTCAAAAGGAGATTATCTGAATATCATCATACAGCAGCATATTTAGTACGTTCACAAACAGCAGCATTTTCTGTTTGCAATTGACAGCTGACGGATCTGGTTTCTAGCGAATCACCTCTGCGATTCACTTCAAAAATTGATTCAGGCAACCTCAATAATCCACAAAACTCAAACTGAATGGATTTTCGAGTAACGCGCAAAAGTGCAGGGCGACCAGTGGATAGCGAACGAGTCAATACCCGAAACACTTCTCGGCGCATTTGTATGAATGCAATGATTTGAACGGCCCTTAATACATATTGAACGCATTCTCGAAAGTTTATTTACTTCGTTCTTCAATCGAATACAACTTCATCCAGACGGTCAATGCGATCACATGTGCGTGACGATGTGTTGTGATTTCAGATTGTTGCACGCCGTTGTACCGACCTGGACAACGGTAATCTTATTTTGCTTGGAACATCCAAAAAGTCTCAGCGTCGCATTTCGGTATGGTGAGAAACAGGCTATCGTTGACAGTGCCAATACAATTGGTGAAACTTGATCGATAAGCGTCTGAAAGTCATTGAAGATATGTCATTCAAGAGGGAAATTCGTAATGTTTCTAATCAGAAGTAGTGCTGGTGCAAAATTTAAAGAGAAAGTGTTCGTTTTTTGCGCAGAGCTGCATCCGAAGTAATCTTTTGCTCAAGAGACAATCGCAAAATAGATTACTCGTAGAAGTGGTCACTGTTCGGTTTGATGAGGCCGTTTGATTTTGATCAATAGACCGAACTTATCTTGGCGTCCATTCAAATGCGAGTAGTGAACACTGAGAACAGTCAATCAAAAATTTTGCTTGATTTGAGTACAAAAAGAGTTGGAACAGGAAAAAAATTCTATATGATACACTAGAAAGCAGCTGATTTCACTGAAATTAATCTGGAAGATGCGTGCTAACATTCCATATCTGGATTTTTTCAAATATCGTCAGTATTCGCATTTGTTGAGATGAATTTCCATTTGAGGTCACGCCAATCAACATTGTTATGGCCATCACTGTAAACAATGTATTTACAATTGTTCGTATTTGTAAATATTGAACACGATCAATTTTTGGTCGTATTGAATAGTCACAAACGTTTGACTTTTTGATTTTTGTTTTTTTCGATTTTTCAATTTTTATTCGTTGATTTTAAATGTTTGACACTGAATGGTTCCTGTATATGAGCTCTTCATGTTAATGGCACTGCCATATTTCCAACACTGACGGAATAAAACGGGATCGGATTAATGGAATTTCTTTTATTCTCGCTTTTCTATCATTAATAAATGGACAAAATATTATCAGCATGGAACCAAACGCTCCAATTGATGCTAAAATGTGACTCTATTATATTCTTCCGCCATATTTTGTATATTAGTTGACAAGCCTGCATTCACCAGTGACACATCCGCGACACATGAGTGCTAATTGCGTTCGACGGTATATAGAGGAACATGACCGGTCAATCTGCCTAAAGACATTTTGCCTAACGGACAGTTTGCCTAACGATAATTTATCTAATAGTAAGAGTAAAAATAATAAACAAAAACAGCAACAATAACGATAATAATGACAGCAATAATAGTAATGATGATAGTTTTATTGATATTATTGCTATTATTATTATAATTATCATTACTTGTCATCACCTTCATTGTTGCTACCTTTATCATTGTCACTGATGTTGTTGTTGTCATCACTGCTATTGTTGTCAATATTATGCTTATTATTATTACTATTTTTATTGTTTTTGCTGTTGCCATTACCATTTTTACTTTTTCGCAGAGTATTTTATTGCTACTTTTGTTGTTACTATGGGTGTTATTATTTAGCATACGTTGCTACTGTTAAAAACATAGCTATCATCAGCACTTTACCTGATTTAATGAATTCAAACATGAATAATTAATAATGAATATGATCTTTTATTGTTAGAGGAAATGTGTTGTATATATTCCAAACATAGTTCCTTGTAGGAGACTGCTGAAGCAAACTGTAAATGACCGGTGATAAGTATGAACTAGACGCGTTGTTTTGCTCTTGGTAACTTCATTGGTCAAAATTTGACTTTGATTAAAGCCATCAAAATCACCAACGTCGATATATAGAGGTGTTCCAATAATATCCACGAAATGAACTTCCCCAGTGTGTTCTGAACGGTTGCGTGTAACAATCCGACGCGCCCATTACGCAGCTCCATTAGGCAAACTATCCGTTAGGCAAATTGTCCGTTAGGCAAGCTGCTCGTTAGGCAAACTATCCGTTAGGCAATGTGTCTTTAGGCAAACTGTCCTTAGACGAAATGTCTTTAGGCAGATTGAGCGGATACCATAGAAGAGGTTGATCTCAGGAAGTGTTTAAATCGGATGCGTCCTTTAGAATGGCCGAACAATGCGAACACAACCGGCGGCAGTGGATTAGATTCAAACCTTACTTGAAACGGTGTTACATCTTGATTCATTTTTTATTGGAATGTATAAAATGCATGAATATGAATGACCTACACATGGATGGGATGTTGCAAAGATTCGATGAAACCGCATAAATGATCGTGTATATCAGCTGAGAGATTTCATTTGTACTTCGATTCGTAGGTTGGGAACGTCGTCGACTTATGTAGAAAGTGGTTACCGTCCAAATAGCCTTGAAACGATTTATCTCTTTTCAAATCAAGTATCTGGAGAGTGAGCGACTGCTCTTATTAGATTGCAACACTTTTGATAGCTGATAGTGAAATGGGATACAAGACGTTTCACCTCCTTCGTTTCGTCGTCGGCTATTTGTAACTGAATAATCACGGGAGAGGGTTTCTTAGAGAACGCTAGTTACCAGACTTGGATACTAATTATATATTCTCAGTCGTACCAATTTTTGATGAAGGCAACAATAAAAATCTACTCGCACGCAGAATTCATTTAGAGAAGAAGGTGCTAGTTCTGTGCACCGGTTCAGCGTATGAAAACCTCAGCTTGTATTGTGCTGGGAGTCCCCGAGTATTGTGCGGGGAGTCCCCGAATTCAGGGTCTCCGTCCCCGAATCCCTGTCCCTGAACTTTTTGAAGCCGCGGCCATTTTCAGGGACTGTCCCCGTTCCCGAAATCTCCCCGATTCTCCCCGACTCCGATCTCTCCAGAATTGCCGGCGCTCCCCGAAATTTCGGGAGGTCTCCTCGAAATTCCTCGGAAAAAAAAACTAAATTTTCGAGAGGTACTGAAATGTTCATTAGTGCTGTCTTTGTTATGAGTCGCGACAAGGACTTTCTAGCGAATAGTGAAGTGCTGTGCATTTTTGAGTACCAGTGATGCCCATCTTATAAATATATCACTTATGATGACCTAACGCAAGCAGCTCTCAGCTTACCCTCCAAAAAACTTTCTTTCCCCGAGAGAACCCTATAATTCGAAGTTGTGGTGAACAAACTCGGAAACGATTGGAGAGTAATTCACCGAAGTAGGCACTCTTATGAGTGAGTGAAAATTCAACGTGTTGCCCTTATTCCATTTCGATAGCTCAGTGATCGACATCGTATTTATCAAAGATAAAGGCAAAACGTTCGACTTCGTTAAAGTCGATGAAACAAATGTTCGCATGGCACTAACGACTATCCGATGCAGTTTTATTGTTAACATCGGTGCTGTTTCATTGCTATTTTTATCATTCTTTTCATTGTTAATATTTGAATAAAATATTAGGTATAAAATTGCATCACACCTTCGCAGTTATCGCTTTGCTAGCCTTAAAGATAATTTATTTCAATGTTTTTCCATTAAAAATTATGGCACTCTTGTCATTGTGCTGACGAAACGTTATAAACGAGCGAAAATTTTCTAAGTCCGAAAGAGAGAGCTCTCTCATCTCACTTTTCTGTCTGCTTCCATTACAAAGATCGCTTGTATCGCTCACCATATCCGTCTGATGGCTGAGAGAGTTTTTTTAATGGAGATGATGGAGAGACAGAGATAACGACAAATTGGAGGTAGTGTGTACACTATCGAATGCGACAGAATTATCATTGATTACGTATACTCGAAAAGCATCATTCTATTGTTTCACGAATAAAATTTTGCCAGGCACCAGCATTATGTCCGATCTATGGTCGGCATATGGTGGTATCGAACATTTGTCACTGAAATACCATCATCAAACAGTGAACCACTCGAAACATTTCGTGGATCCCGACACTGGGGCATGTACAAACGAAGTGGAGTCGATGTGGCAAAAGTTCAAAATGAAGCACAAATCTAGGTTTGGCACTGATCGCGGGTTATTGGCGAGCTACGTGGAGGAGTTCGTTTGGAAAAAAAGAATTTGGAGGGGAAGACTGCTTGTACAACTTGTGGAAGTAGATCGCAGAAATGTACCCCATATAAAATGGAGCAAGAACAGTGGACCTTAAACCCAACGGCCCTCTTTAGGGCCACCAAAACCATAAACCATATGTCTCCAAGGTCCTGCTGGCTGTAGTTCCAAAGTCACATCTTCGGGGAATTTCGGTGAGTCAGGGACGGGAACGGGATTGTGTTTTCTCCGAAACTCCCCGTCCTCGAGTCCCCGTCCCTGATTCTCCCCGTTGCCGACTTTTTTTCCGTTCCCGTACAATATTAGCTTGAGGGATCTTATGTTCTGGGGTGACGGTGAGCGGTTGGTTTGTCGATCGTTCTGTGCGATCGGCAAAATATTCGTCATTGTTGCGATGGCTTAATGGATTGTTGTTGGTATTCGGCTGGATTTAATTATGCAAATTATCTATGGCAACAGGCGCTCGTTATTGGTTGGTTGTGGCGTGCTTGATATGCCGATTGCTATGGATCTACTCGGTTACATTAATCGTTTATTACTGATAACGAAAGATTACTGATTCACTACTGATGGCTGTTCCAAACAACTACTCTGAACGATCGTTGGACAAGTGTTCAATCGATCAATCGGAATGTATTTTCGGGCTCTTTCTGAGTCCCTCTCCCTAGAAATAAATGGGCATATGGGAGAGTAGCCCAAAACCTCTGTACTTGCCAAATCAATAATTCAAGTTCGGATTTCATGAAGACAGATGATTCCAAACGCTATTATTGTTAGTTGCGCGGAAAGAAGAATGCCAAGGAAGGAAGAATGTGATATTAGTGATATTGGTAATAACAGAGAGGCATAAACTCGTAATGAGTTGGATTTGCTGATTAAATAAATAAATAAAAAATTAGCTTGTACTCAAGAGAAGCCTCAGCTTCAATTTGGCTAGCCGTCAGCCTAAACTCAGGCTAAGTCACAGCGTAAGCCAGGAATATGCTTCAGCTTAATACGCATCGTATGCCTATTGAAACATATGTCACCACATCTCATCTTGTTTGACGTCGTTTTCACCCGACGAAGAACAGCTGTGAATGGTTGTTTCCATCGAAGAATATATAGCAATCAATTTAGATTGATCTGTAGGGCAGAGATGGGCACGCTAAATGAAAACGATAGCGCGATATTCGTTGATCCGCTATTCTAAAAACAGTAAACGCTAAATTTTTGGCGATGATAGATTATCATCGCCAAAAAATTAGCGAAGCGCCATCGCTGATCCGCTAATTAAGCAAAATCAGTCCGCTATCGCTACTGCTATTGCTATAGCTAGTTTGAAATTTTCTCTCAAAATTTGCAATTGCACCACTTATTTATATGGGAAAATTCTCATCGCGACATTAAACAGTTCAAATTTTCTATTAAATCATTGAAAAGATAATCATTCCAACAATAAGCGCCAGTCAATAATCAAACAAGCTCCGAGAATGAGAGAATAACCAGATTACGACAGCAACATTCAAAGAGAAAAGCAGTCACTTATTAACAGCTCGCATCACGCTTTTTCATCATCTTTTAAGAACATCAACATGCTGAGCATTTCATCTGAAATTATGAATCGTTTGGATCTTATCGTATCGCCTAACTCGGTCCGTGAGATGAAAATTAACGATCATTACACCTATGCGCCGATAAGATGGTGAAATGAATCCACCAAACTACTATCCCATCTTATTGACCTGCTCAAATTCTGAGGCTTTGAAGAAAATAACTGCAGCCCAACTGACAAACCATTTTACAATGAACGAGCTGTTTTCCCGTTTCCAATGTGCTTTTCTAAGGAGATCAATCACTGCGGTTTCATTTTGATCCTAGCAGATTGTATCCGTCATTTAAACTACAGAGGCTACATCGACACTACATACCGAAATGAAACTCAAAATTACAAGCATACGGCATACGAGGTTGTTTGGTCAATTGAATCACAGACTCTCTTAGGAACTGTTTTCAATCAATCCAAATTAGAATACAGTAGCAGAATAGCATGTTGTTGCCCATCTCTGCTGAAGGGTGACCATTTCAAGAAAGCTACACGTAATCTCCAAGCAGGAATCAGGAAGGAAATACGCCAAAATTGGCTGATGTAAAGACTAAGCGGCAACACATCCTAGCGCCAAAACGGCAGCGGTGAAACGTCTCGATTCCGGTGAACTACTGTTCATTCCAGCAATTCTCTGAGCAAGAATACTTTTTAATATCCCATTCGAGTTCACGTTCGTCAACGGGATACTTTTGAGCGAAATTCTAGCGGTTTCTGTGGTTTATCCTCTTCTGAAGATGTAATTATTACCGCTATTGTCACGGCGCATGTGAATAGCGGATTCAGAATGTATATTGTCAGCAGCACATATGATATGATATTATTCGAATAACGTTCATCCATTACTGCGTAGAATATTGCAAACGAGAAACAGAATGTATCGAAAACGACCAGGTATATTTTCCAACACCTTAAACTTCATGCGAGTGTATTGATCCCAGTAGTAGCAGTGAGCAATGTGTTTTATAGGCACTGTCAAGAATATCATTCAGTTTCCTACGTCGGAGAAAATTGCATAACCATGACAGACTACACGAACAGCAGTTCAGCATACTTGGAGAGCAGTTATTTATTGCCATATCAGTTTTTGATATCTCGATCTGGATGCATATTTTCATGTATTCTTCACTGCAGAGCTTCAGTGATCCATGGTTGCCGGAAACGCAGAGAGCTACCGAAAATGGATATTCGGCAGTTCAAAGCCTTCTCCCCAACAAAATAATTCGTCTTTAAATCAAAGATGTCCTCACGCCAACCTCAAATTGAAGAATTTCCTGTGTAGCACTGGAAATCTGCATGCGCAGAAGATGGACAGTAGGAGAACGACGGATAGAACTGGAAAGGTAATGTAATTAATTGAGACCGTAAACGCATATCCATACTGGTTAAACGTACTGAAAGTATGCAAATTATCATAGTAAACTCATTGATGAGGGAAGCGATAGTTTCCCTGGAAAAAGGCGATGATAAAAGTTTTTCCCAGTTGGAATTGTGAGAAAGCGTCGTGGTAACCAGTGAAAATTCCGAATCAGGTGAACTGAACTGTAAAGTTTGTTGTTATAATAACTGCAAAAGTGTTTTTGATATTATACGTTCAGGCGGGATGAATTTCATGAGGAGAATCTCGACATAATGACGGAATTCATTCCATCTCTAGTCATACGAGACACTGCTGTGTACTGATGACGTTGAGGTGAGAGTGGAGAAAGTCAATTGCAAACTTCCGAACTTTTTAATGGAATGTGTGTCAAGAATTTGAAAAAATGCGGATGATGAACTGCAGTATGAAGAAGTTGTTAAGAAATTCAGAAAAGATTAGTGCTGACCTCAAAAAGGGTGATTTCCATCCGTAATACATTCCGTAATTTTGCACGAATGTCGTAAAAAATATGAATCTCACGGCTAATTTTTCCGCGAATATATTGAAATTATATAAATTCAACGCTGAATTCCTCAGTGATAGACGAACGGACAACAAATACAATATGTAGATGATCAGAATTGTTGCAGTCGTTTCAGTCACAAGCTCGAAAACGTTAAACCAATTGGCGAAGAAGGCTGCTGAAATTACTGTTTAATAAGAGAACCCTTAAGCAATCTGTTGCAGAGGTCAACAATATTCATTTTAATCAATTACGTCGAGGACCCTCCGTGACTCGGTGCACTGCACATGCAATCATCTTTGGACAATTCAAGCAGCATTCTTCTCGTATCTTTCCTAATCTAGAATTTCAGAGGCCTCAATGTTTTTGCTGGGAATACCTTGTCGATTCGTGCTCTGAACGAGTACATTGATGAATGACTGACTGAATGTATCTCAATATTTCGTATTCTCCATTCAAAAAACCTATCGAAAGAAGCAATATAACAATATTTATAAACTGCTTCAACGGCTGCCTAGAAGACGATGCTATTAGCGATAGCGTCTAGCGAGTCAATCAGCCGAATCGGCTGAGCACCTTGCCTCGCAGCTCAACTGCTAACTTCATCCAGTGGCGTTGGTGAACCGTTAAGATGAGATTGAGACTGCAAGTTACCCGTAACGCATCATCAATGGTTCTGTTGCGTAGTTCCGAATCATGCCTCGACATTGTCTTCTATTCACATCAATGCCAGCTGAATCTTTTTTAAAACATGGGTTCAACCGAAACTGGCAAGGCACACTTCAGTTCTCTTGTGCTTCATTGATCTCTTATATCCATTGACCATGAACGTTTTCAACAACCTCGAACTCCTTCAACAAGTCCTTCGACCTTATGAAATATTTTCAGCGAAAAATTCCTAAAGTGAAGAAAAGAATTCTCACGGCATATTAATCCGTTGTCACCGTATGAGCATGGATATCTCACTAATTCTGCGTCCTCCAAAGACTGGAAGCTTGAATTTCTGGTCAGCAAAGACTTCATGGATGTTGACATATTCATCGTGATGACGTTAAACTCTAGCTGGAACTGAAAACTCACGGAATTACTTGAAAAGTCAAATTGAGTCAAGTTGGGTAACGATGATCTAGTCCGTTATAGTTGCCTATGTCGAAACTGGCCCAAGCGAATTCACTAAATCGGATGAAACAATTTCGTTGTTTCGTTGAATCGGATGAATCGGATTAAACAATTTCGTTTGCTCGAGAATATAACAGTTCTGTTGCAATTAATGGAGGATGGGACAAAGAGAGTATTCATGCTAGAACATTATCATGATCGTATCACAGTACGATGTAGTGTAAGTGGTCATTTCGATTCGCTGACCACAAGGGAATTCTCGGAAATTGAACAACTCGAATTGTACTTTACCTCTCAGTGCGTCGTTAACAATTTCACACAACCTCGATTGAGATGTGATCATTTCACTCCGACGAAAAAAGCTTTTCATTACATTTCATCAAAGGATTGAAAGGATGCAACGCCGTATGTCCACATGAATTCTATAACACAATGAAAATCTTCATTCATAAATTGCGTGATAGGTAAACCGATTTCGATTTGGCGACAAAGATAAATTCATGATCAGCGTTGTGAAACAATTAATTGTTGGCAGATTTACGGATGCCAGACAAATGCTTTGATTAGATTAGTCAAAAGAATGGATGGATAAAAAGCTGAACAGAAAATAAATTTCAACCTTCAGAATAAAAACATCAGAATTCTGTGATTTCTGGCATTATAAAAAGTTCTCTGGCAACGTACGCGATAAATGAGTCAGTTCTCAATTAATGGTTGCATTCAGGCGAAGATAAATTCCAACAAACGTCATTAAGTAGCTCATCGCTTCCAAGAAGTTGCAGGAAAAACTGCCGTTTGAATTTCGGAATTTCGAGAACAAATTATCTTCTTCATTGAAAATTAGTGTGGATTTGTGCAAGTACGGAACGATTTTCATTCATATTCAGCGTTTGAGAAACCCAGCAACGCCTACAGAATAAAAATCTCAACTCGAAACTGAACTAATTCCCTATTGTAGTCATTCTTCGCGTCCCATCTCTGAACGACTGAATGCAACATAAAATAGCTAAAATACGATCAGAACTATTTCGTATCGTTTTGTCGTACAATTTCTTTTTCACCTTCTCTCAATACATTCCAATTAACACGACTCGTACTTTGATGTGGTGCTACCTTTACAGAACATCATCCTTCATCAAACCTGTATGTATGTGTCACATTTTATCATTATAGCCATCATTATTACAGTCATTATCTTTTCAATTAGTCTTGTTTCTGCTTTTACTGAACATTTCATCAGTTTTACTCGATGATATTTTAATTGAGAACAGTTATAAATTTGCTTATTGCTCAAAGAACAAACAAGATGGGTCACTTTTTTTGCACATCTATTGTCTTTCCATACTGGCTCAGTGGTAGTTGTTTATGACGATGAGACATGCGAGCCGTGTTCAATTCCTGTTAACGACCTATGACGATAAAATACATTGCTAGTTCTGCTTCTGACTGTTAGTGATCGACGATCATAGATCCTTCCGAGGTTGTTCTGCATAAATTGCTTGTTTTTGAATAATTTGTTGTTTATCGAATGAAATCAAATAAGGAATGAATGCAAAATGAGCAAAACAGCAAAAAGATGAACATAAAAGTACTTCATGATAACATCAATTCATTACATTAATTCTCAAAAATGGTTAAACATAGTGTAAATTTCCAATTTAAATCCATTCCAAACCAGCGGTTCTCACAGGGCTATGCTCCGAGTCCCTTCCCCCCTTATTATGTTTGGCCGTCTCTTCTTCCTTTAAACAATTTAATGGATTCCCAGTATACTGTTATTAACCTGTTCTATTCGGTGATCTATTATAACACACAAACAACTCAGGTCAAAAATCGGGAACTGACCAAGCTATGAGAAATTCGTCAGCGATATTGAAGGGATCGAATCTTTGAAAGCATAGAACATTTCAAAGTAATTTTAACCAATTGTGAGTAAATATCGAAAGTAACTTTCCAGATTAACCTGTTATTAGCAGCGCATTTGGCCACTCAAATAAGTTCAAATTACCCTAGATTAAGACTTTTGCTCGTGCGAGAACCACTGTTCTGAGTAATACAAGGTCATTACAAGTATTCAGATAGAATGAATTTGACCAGTCGGATACGAACAAATAATGAAGATGAACAGAAGTCGTTGTCAACAAGTGAAATAATCAACTGAAAGTGACAAAAGAACAACACCGATCGGATCCTACAAGAAAAGTACGATGACTAGCATTGAAATAAAGTGCTCAAGATTCGAAAGAGATAACTGAAAAATATTTAACCAGGTACATGACAATTCTATGAACTAATAGGTGCAAAAATTACCCAAAAAAATCGAACTCAGATTCTGCGCTCACGAACCTTTTGTCGTGGGCTTCTTACAGAAAGCAAACGCACTTCACCAACGAAGACGCATTCATCCGAGTCGATCAAGTTTTTACATAAATAAAAAACTAAAGAAATGCTTTCATAAAGCTGATTGTGATATATTGAGAGATTCACATCGCGCAATTACTGATTCAACAGTGAATGAAGGTTGGCGAATATATTAAAAGACAATAAATTCAAAAGCGTGCAGGTGGAACAAGTTTTACGCATGGACTCGTGCTTTAAAAAGCGTACGTAGAAGTGAAACATCAGAAAAGACTGATTTTTACTGGATCACACAGACAAATGAATTTTTTTGCGAACGCAAATAGCTGCGAAAGGACAACAAAACCGCAAAATTGATCTTTTGAAATTAGACCATAGAAGAAAGCAGATGATTTTGTTCGCATCAAAAACGGATTACTAAACTAAAAACGAACACGCCTAAGCAATCACTGAACAAACAAATAAAACAACACCGTACAACGACTGCAAATCAAAACTGAAACCGCAATGCAATTCGAGAAATCTTTAGAAGGCAACTTGAACAAATATGACACTTTGTTCGAATGATTGAAGGCTACAGAATTGTGAGAAGGTGACTCGAAAAATGTTTCCGCGTTCAGACGTCAATGACTTCCCAAGAGACGTATATCGTCAAAAAGATGACAATCTCAAGGGATATCAGCCGGTACGAAATTATCACCTAATTAATATCAAACAATGAATCCTCCACTAGAGTGTCTTCCTCATTCATTACTGAACATCAAATAAACTATTCCTACTGTAGTCAATAAATCATCAATGAGACGCAATTGTTTGCTTATATAAGCGATGATGATAAGAATTAAATCCGAGATCGAAAGAATCAAATTCTCCACAATACCGTAGGTTATAGATGTAGCCCAGATCCAAATCTGAGATTTCTATTCTTTCCTGACTAGCCGTTAGGAAATTATGATACGGTTTCCAGGATCAACCTAAAACCTGCCAAGAGAGGACTTCAAAGAAGATTCATGAAGCTGAGCAGTATGTCTCAACGTACTGTTTCACTCCAATGCAAAAATCAGAACTGAATTGACCTCACAACATTTTTCATGGGCTGGACATCATGAAGTATGATTGAATTCTACCGCAGAGAACTTCCGTGAAAATACGTGAGCTTTCCCGTGAATTTTCCAATTCAAATGTAATTTGATGAAAACTATCCAACTGAAAAATGTTTCTAATGTCATCCCATTTTCAAACGACGAAATTTCGCAACGACCATAAAACACTATCCATCGAATTCAATAAAACAATCAAACATCTATTAAAGACCTAATGATTGTTCGAATACGAGCACGTGGAAAAAAGTTATGTGTTTGCGATAAAGTGCAATAGAATTTTGATTCACTTACAAAACATGAGAAGGTATATGAAGGAAGGGGAAGGGAACTTGTAAGACGAGTGAAAACCGAAGCAACATTGTGATCGACGTTGAACTTATAGTGACATTCAATGAGATGAGATAATAACAAATTGATCACAGAAGCTGACAAATACAATTGACAAACAAAGAAATCATTACAAATCAGTGCAAAATGTAGATTTTGAAATCAGTACGCCGAAACGATACCAGCGACAGTGGAAATTTAATCATCAAGAACTTTTATGATGGTGATACGGATCGGTGAATAAAGACAGATTCTCACGATGAGGAGAGCGACCTTTTCCGAATCAAACAAACTCGTAATGATAACAGTACAAAATATACACAACAATCAACGTTCCATTCCAACAAAACAACAACAAAAACTAGACGTACACCTACGTATGCAGTGGATCACCCATCCATACAAAATCCTACTTTAAAGAGTCACCGTATCCTATCCATGAAAGCATTGCTTTAAAACAACGAATATAAAAACGTTCTTCAGTTGAAAATCGATGCAACAAGTAACTTTCAACGATAGCGAACAGCGCTTTACCAAAACCGCACAAATTCATGACGAAATGCCCAAAAAAACAAGCATTCTTCAGGAACATAACCGAAGAATTTGTGGTAATCCTCGAAAATGCATTCTGAACATCGCGTGAATTTTGTATGAAATTTCAGACGCTAACAATCATGAACTGATCAAATAAATTCGAATTAAGTCAAAGCCATCTGCACTGGAACAACAACTTTACTGAAATTGATATCGCATAAAGGTATGCATACTTTCAATGTATTTACAAGTAGTTAGAAGAATTTAGTTACAATTTAGTTACACTTAGTTACAAGAATCTTATGAATGATACATTACTAGCTCTCAAGAGTTGCCGATTTGATTATGGAAAGAAGTAAAGTGATAAATAAAAAACCCAATAGGTTCCTCGTATTATGGTGAGTGATTTATTGGATAAGTTTCCATGGTGATAATTACGCAAAAGGTAATAATTGTGCAAAAAATACTGTACAGTGGAAAAATATTCGTAAAGAAATATTGAGTTATACGGTTGTTAATCAGATCTTATACGAACGAAATGGCAACCCACTAATTAATGTGATCAGAAGTGAACCAATGAAAATTTCCAAGTTATCATAATACTATTGAACACTCTTTGAACATACATATATCGAATAAATCAAGCTCACTAACACAATCACAACAGGCTGACTGATTAAGGAATAATATGAGATGTATATGTATAGGAACAGCACGAGGTGATGGACTAGACGTAATTGTTGAGACACGATATGGCACGTGCTGTTGACAGTCTCACCTCAACATCGTGATCTTTTAGTAACAACATCAAACCTGAAATATATCAGACATTATCGTTCGCAAACAAACACTCGCTTCAATCAAGAACAAAATTTGCTCGCATTCTCCAAAAACGGCAACTAATAGAATGTTTCCATCGACAAGTTACATAAAAATAAATTGCCAGCTTACCGAGAAAATGCTATCCTCTGCTGAAATCCGAATCAATCGATTATAATTCAAAAAATCTGAGAAAACAGGCGATGAATGCAATGAAATTAAAATTCCGTCACTCCGGATAAGTTATCCCTCTATGCAAGTACTTTCATATAGTTAACGTATAGGTTTTTTACCGCTTTGAGAAATTCCAAGGAACAAGCCATAAAGGAACATCAATAAAACATTACTTGTAATGCAATTGACCAAACACAAACTAACCAGCAAAAATAAGTTCTTTAGAAACGGTGCTTCTTAATTCGGGGGTCAGTTCGCCTAGTAAAAATCCGGTCATATATGCTGCATTTGCACGAATTCGAGACGACGTGCTTTTGAAATAGTTGTTGCAATTCAACGCATAATAATTGATTCGATCAGGAAATGAGAACGCCTGAAAAATGTCTCGCCGTGTTCTCAAAAAATAGCCCAGCAATCCACCTCAGAGGAAGAACAATGAAAACGTTCAGAATGCATTCAATCAAAAACTCTACTTAACACAACAATTCGTCAGTGATTATCAGCTGAAGCATTTAGCTCTGTTTGTTATTTATTTTTTAAACAGTCAACGAACAATAGCAACCCACTAATTGTGAGTGTGATCAGAAGTGAATCAATGAAAATTTTCAAGTTATCGTAAAACTGTTGAGCACTCTTTGAAAATATATAAATCGAATAAACTATGAAATGAAATGCAAAAGAATAAATTATGAAATACAAAAGGCATTAAACGGCACGAAAACTTTTTTCGGAAAGATATTAAAAGTTTGGAAAGATATAAACACATTTTAAAAGCAGTACAACATAGATAATTCAGAGATTGAACACTTCCAGAAATGCCTAACCAGAATCATACAGAATTCTCGCAAAAACTGGAGGTAATTGCGACATTTTTCATCTGCTTTCAATTCACGCCCAATCAGCGACGCAGCTGTATCGGAATTCAGAAGCTCTCCAACCAATACTAAACATCGTGCACACATCTGCAACAACAACAATAAAAATAATAAAAACACTAATAATACAACAACTGATAACCAGAAATACACTGAACTAAACTAAATTTGACCAATAACACTAAAAACAGTCACTGATATTACTGAATAATGTTTTCTCATGATTGCCATCTACTGAACTGAGATTTTTACGTAAGTCAACTGAAGATTACGAATCATAGTTCAAAGTAGCTCAACAAAGTGGGAGCCAAATTATCTCTGAAATGAACTTTCAAAATGAGTAAACAAACTGACTGACTTGTTTAACTTGATCTTCTTCATCATTCAGATGCAACAGTATCGAAACGATATTCACCAGAAGCTGCTCTCGAAAGCAATCGCACGCTCCCACCCGTGCACCAAGCTCACCAAACAAGCTAAACGATACTGCACGCAAAGCACCACTTTCCTGCAAATGTTCCACTTGCATTCTTTCATTTACCTGGATCGGCCAGGCTATCAAACGTTTATAACGTTGCTGGCCACAATGCTCGCATTTCCGTGCGCATTGTTTTAGCCTCAATTTACGCCACCCCGCTGGCTAGGCGAGCAGACCAACCGAACACAACCGAGTAAATAATTAGTCGCCGTGAATACTTTGCATAATTAAACGCAGTCATATACCAATTCAATAAATAATCATTACTCTAATAAAATAAATATTCCGCCGATCGCTCACCGCGACCGACGAAACAACCACTCGATGTCCAAGTAATAATTAATTCTTTCATTTATCCGCCAATATTTTCATCAACGCCATGTACTACACAACGATGCCCACCCAACCAGGATTCCTTAACTGCATTAATCACTGACAAATCCAGTTAGAATTTTACCAAGCGAGGCAGATGTCAACTATTCGCCGCTCACTTGCTATTCTCCCTTCCCAAGCGATCACAGAACTAATCATTTTTTGGTATTTCGGATCGCCTTCATTAATTTTCTTAAGATTCTCGATTGTTTCACAAAGTTCAAAAGGATACGAAATTCAATAATGATAGAAAGCAATTAGAATTTCACAAAAAAATTACATAAGACAAAACCAGATTTTATCACGATATAAATGTCGAATAAGTTGTTCTTGAGTAAGAGAACACATTCGCAGTTATGAGACCAATTATGAAATGCAAAAGGCATTAAACGGCACAAAAACTTTCTTCGGAAAGATATTAACAATTTGGAAATTAGAACAATAGAAACAAAAGCAATAATGGATTCGAAGTGTTACCTTCTCAAAGCACGGTCTCAACTTCAGTAAAACACTTGACAATATCGATTCTAATTGATCATTATCTACTCTTGTCGACAGTTTGTTCAACGCATTTATTGCTTCCATTGCCACCTAAACGAAAACGATATTACGATAAACCACACAACAATTGATTTGAGCATTAAGTTAAATTGATATCACCTCTCCGTGAAGATTTTTCTTTGCTCTACCATCAATCTAATGATCATTTAATGCGTTATTTCCATTTTTTCGTTATTTATAAGCCTTGCAACCAATTAAACTAAACCACAATTCAACTACCCATATAATTGATCTAGAAATAAGCAAAATAAGCTTTAAAACTTGTCCAGATGGATTGTCTAGCAAAAAATTTTGCCTAAAATATTCGTATGAGTGTTGGCAACGAAAAAACGAACCTCGTCCCTACGGTCACCGCTATCATCGAGGCCATTCATTGCGGCGCGAATCGCTTGCGACGAATATTTTTGCAGATCCGACTGCCTACACGCTGCGATATCGCCCAATCCTCGCACTGACAGCTAAAATAGAAAATGGAATTCTTCTTCCTTTGAAAACAATTTTTTCGGGGCAAAAGTCGGAGGTACGTGACGTAATGAAGGTATTCACGAGTAGTGTTTATCGAGGAACAGGGTCCTCCTCGTCAAGAAATCCGTTTTCCGACAATTTTGCTGCCCAAATTTTTGGTCGGGTCTCCTCCTGGACGGATGTCTTCCCGTCGGACCCCCTCCCCCCTCCGTCCCGATCAAGAATTGCTCCCTGACGAACACTATTAACAAGTATTATACAATTGACGTGAATTGCATACCCAATAAACCAAATCGCAAAAGGCCTTTTTGCTAGATAAATCTTTAAAAAGCACAGAATGATGAAAACAAATCAGTAACAAATATCAAAGAGCCAATAATGAATGAACCTTTCTGATCCGTAAGTTCTTGTCTTCAAGTCCTTTCATGAGCGCATCCACTAGCATGTCCAATATTTCCGAATCAGCTTCAGTATTCTGATGAGTCGGACATCTGAACAGGACAAGCGAATGAAAAAAAAACCCGCGCCCATAACGCATGCAAAACATTCAAATGCTTCGCAATTTTCTCCACAATTTTGTAAGAATGCAATAAAACCGAACACGCAGACTCGTCATAATCATCCAAAAATAAACTGAGAATAGAATGTCGAACCTTTTCACAAGAGATGAAAGTACAGCAGTTGCTGCGGTTCGATAAGCCTCACTAGGTGAATCCATTCGAGGCACTAATAATCGCACCAACGGAGCGATCCAACCAGGACGATGCTCATTTATTGATCGTGATAGAACACAAATCTACAGTATTGCTACGCTGATAGATGATGTTGAATACAAACTAGTGACAATTAGTACACTTCGTTGGATCATAAATGTGAGCATTTCAATGTATGAAACTTTCGTAATTAAAAATAACGTTCGAGGCATCAATTGAAAATAGCAAACTGAAGTATCATTTGGAGACATAGTTCATTTCACCATTATGAAATGAATGCTAAACAAAAACCATGTCAACATTCGCACGCAACTATATACTTCGCATAATCGAAAAGTGAATATTATCAAAAGCAAGATAAAGTCATTAAAGGAATCAATTAAAACGAACAGCAGTAGTAAAGTGAACAGTATCCACACAGTCCGACCATGCACGCTCGGCATTCATCTCTTCAATAATGTTGTCATCTCGTGTTCTCAGCAACAGTGTTCGTATTGCTTGTGATGCTAATGCACTCGGTGTTGACGATAACCTACGCAGTTCTGGCGTTATTATCAACGGCGCTTTTACTCCTGAAAAGATCACATTCCACTGGTTGCTTCACCTGATTCTTCTCGCTCAGTAGACCTCAACAGATTGTGGGAAAAAGTCATTGGACTGCCCAACATCAAAAATATAAATATCGGATGCGATCAATAGAGCCATCACAGGGTCAATAATGATATCAATAAGTTACTGGATTCGGATTCAAGTAAATGAATTATTCCATTTGCTTCACTCTAATGAAACGACAACGATAAGAAAAATATACCATCTTTGCTCTCTTTTTGCAGAACCGGATATTGAGTATCGACTACAGCGGCCAAGAATTGCAGCAAAGCCGTCAGAACTTGTGGAATCCTCTTGAGCAGTTCATCTTCGGGTTCACCAGCCTGCAGTCAACGACTCTCATCAATGAACGATGTGCAGAAAGAAAACGCGTTAAAAAAAAATATCGATAAAAATAAAAGCAATAAGACAATATTGGATGAATGAAGTTGACAAGCGAACATATCCATCCCTTATGCACACCTTGATCAATTCGTTCAACGCCGCCGCTAACGTGCACACTTCAGGTTTTACAATTTTCACCGATGACCCCGCGCCAGTATCCAACACCTCGAATGGAGTTTCTGAATCGTTGGTCGCACCACATCCGTTCATCATCAACTCTAATATGTAGTCAATCATCTGCGCGAACAATGCTCCCTCATGCGCCAACGTATGCCACGCGTCTGTCGTTGACCTTAACTTAACCTCCATCAAAACCATCCAAAACACTCATCGATACAATCACAAACATTACTTGAATTAATTTCACATAACTTTCACAAGAATAATCATTGTTTTCACCTTCAGAACAACAGAACTATTGCGTAGTAAGGAAGCCGAATATAAAAAAGTGGGAATAAAAAGACGATAAAAATAACGAAATGCGAATTCGAAATACGTACAAAGAATACGGCAACGGCTGAAGCAATAAAACGTCGATGCAGGAATACAACTGATGCGTTCCGAACGCAATCAACGCGGCCAATAGATCCGTATATGTTTGCACACAAGCATGTACATCGGGCAATTTGCTTAGAATTGTTGTCACGAGAGTTTCGGCCTTAATTTCAACCAATATAAAACTATCAGATTTTAGGATCTATGAACTCCATGAAATGGAATGAACTGAGAATCAATCTATCAATATCAATATCAATATCCAGAATCAGATTCAATAGTTCGTTGGAAAAAAGAATACGACAAAAATGTCATACTAATGAAAATAATAATTATGAAATTGAGCAATTCAGTGTGCAAACCTCGGCACAAAGAGTATCGCCACGAAAAGTCAGAGCACTGGTCAGCAATTGCGCTGCAGAGGAGCTCACTTGACTTTGCCGATCGTTTAACATTTCGAATAAACCAGACAGATAAGTATGCATTTGTGACTGTGGCAGTCTTGATTCAATTACCTACAATCAGTCACTCGTTCTATCTCTATAGAAAAAAAGTAAAATAATTCCCATTCACTCAAATCAATCAGAAAATCAAAACTTTTGAACACGCCTATAAGAAAATCCAAAAATCACCCACACAAGCTCATCAGCTCATATTTTGTACAATTAATTAATTTAAAAAAAGAATCATGAGGCATACCTCAGCCAACAACTTGATTACTTTCCGTGCAGTCTGCCCTTCCAATTTACCCTCATCACCCAAATGTTGACGAATGAACGCATCCGGGTCGAATAAACTCGTATCGCACGAATCCCTTGATAAACCTCAAACGAAACTTTTCGATTAAACACGATTCTGCAAATGGTTTCGAATGGTAATCCGTAAAACGTTCCATTTTCAGTGAACTGCACAAAACTCTGAGAGAAGAGTCAGTAACCTTTGTGCGCAAAAGAAAGTCGGAATGTCCAGTGTACAGCTCGCAGCGATGCGTGCCGTATGGCGCAAAGAGAGTCTGCGATTCTCGGTACAAGACGAGCTAATAGTGAAGACATTGGTCCAAAATCGTTGGCATGCTGTAAGAGAGGATGAGCAATCATTTATTTCTATTTGACCACTATGGCCACTTGCCTTCACAGGAGAAAACTCATAGGAAGATTTTTGAAAAATGCAATTGTAACGAAAAATTTCATTCGAAGCGGATTGAAACCGCCATTCTCGGCAGTAATTCAATCTGATTAAAATCTCCTGCATCCAAATTCCAAATCGAACCGAACAATCATCACATTTCATCAGACTCACAATCAGTCAAAAACAAAAAACAACGAACCCCAAGCGCAAAATCAGTAGCATTGCGATAGTAGACCTCTAGCACAAGAACACTCGCATCCACTGCACGTGACCGTTCATGACCTGCTTGCGATGAGTAGAACGGTTGGAAGAGCTGAAACTATTCCAATGAACAGCCGCTTCACAATTACAATCATCGTTAATGTAATTTCCCGAGCTAATTCGCACCTTTAGAAGGAGTGTAACCGTAGCAACTGTCGCATTTTTCTTAACGATCTGTTCGATGGCACTATGGAATTGATGCACTGTTGCGTCCATCATTGTTGAACTCTCGTCATCGTCAATCTGAATGATTCGCATTCAATTATATCTCCTGCCGACTAAAAGCAATACGTGGCACTACCCATTCCCAAAGTCTTTGAAAATAATCAGAACAGCATTAAGATGGGCATTTGATAATGTAGAGTAAATGGAAGGGTAATGCTAAAGTAACTATGCGCAATACGATCAAAACAAGTTCACAGCTAGATCACTATGATGTCCTCTAAATAGGAACAATAGGGAAAAGCAAGGGGCAAAACCCTAGAATAGGCAACATTCCCCAACCGCTATAGGTACCTCTACATTCCAGCTGGCCATTCGGTCAATTATTGATAATGCATTGCTGACAATTTTCAGCGCATCGATGAAATTTCTCAGCAACGATAAATACTGCAACAAATGCCCTTAAAAGCCATTCAGCCTCCATCCACCCAAACATTACAAACAAAAATACGCTCGTAAGAACAGTCTTACAAGGCAATTAGAAATAAGATGGAACATGATATTAATTCAAACCGTTTTCAGTCCACTACGTTCTCGACACAACGATAATATGAATTTGGTTAGCACCTGTCCAATTTCCCAAACGTCCGAATCACATAATGGTGGTTCAAGCTTACTGAAAACGTATCAAGAATTCACGATTAGTTGACAGGTTAAGCGAATTTCGGTGGGAGTTGAACTCATGAAATGGCACTCTTACGAAATCAGACGATGACAAAGATAGTGGTGATTGGTAGCGCATTTTTAAAAAATTTAACGACAACTGATAAAATTGCATAAACAAATAACGACAAGAGTTCGGATTTAGGTGGGTAATTTTGCTGGTCTCATTATTGGTGAAAAATGAAAAAAGAATCGAATACCACGAACACAAGCGCTGCAACAGCTTTGCATCCAAGTAACCGAATTGAACTCGACAACATTTCCGGCGATTCTGATTGAATGTAATCCTGAAAATATTGCATATACTCTCAATAATCATTCAATCTAGCCGACATTCGCAGCTATAATGTTGCTTTTGCTGAAACTTGGAACAATGCAAAAGGTTTATGAAATTTTGTAGTGTCATAACATCAATGAGAAACCTTAATGTAGCCAAGTAATTCATTCCTTGCTTCGAGTCGATATTCACTATTCAAATGTGTTGGATTGACCGTTGTCGATATCAGGTAAATTGTCTCCAACAGTGCTTCTCGAACGACCGTCTCTTGCTATAACACATATACTTCCATTTCAAACTTATAATCTTTTACTCCAAAGAAATGGGCACACACGTTGAAATGATGAAGGACCACTCTATGAAAGTGCATGAAACAAGACAAAAAACACAAATTTCAATCGAAATACCCGAGGATTCTCCATGTAACGTCGCAAAAACACTAAGACTGTTTGTTCAAGACGTTGGATAACCACATCAGTTGGGCAGTAGAATACCACATAACCTTAAATATCAAAACACCACATCAAAACTCACAACCATGAATTGATAAGCACAACACTGAGAACTGCATCTAACTACTGACTCAAAGTTCAGAAATAAAACAAACAAACCACATTCATTTTAGTTTTACTATCAGAAATTTCATTCTAAAATGATACATTCTAATATCAGGACAGAACTCAAAAGTATGAACATCCACTGCTCGCTTGAGCGCAATTTTGTTTTGGTTATGGAATGCGATAAATAAATAACTGAAAAGGAAGGAATCATCACCATAAGTGAGCATAATCGTTGCTCGAAGATTAACCATTTCGATATCCGTGTAGTGCTTATACGGCATCGCATCCTGCAAACATTCAAAAAACATGAAAAAAATTCACCGGTTGGCTTCCTCAATCTAAACGTTAGATAATTAAACGTTTAGCTTACGCAATAAACGTTAGATAAATAATTTCCATTCCACCATCTCCATCAAATCTCATTTTTATCAAACAAAAGTCATACTGCTTTAAAATCAATCCTCGTCTGCTCGACAAATGCAATAAAACTAAAATAAAACAAATGAATAATCACCTTAATAAACCCGAAAAGACCAGGAGTTTTCTTCAGAAATTCCCACTTAGCGATATTCTCGAGTTCAGTCAGCACTAAATCCGTATGTTGTGCCGCACAATAGCCAACCGCTTGAGCGCACCCAATGCGCTCGGTTTGTTGTGAATGCAACGCACCACGAAACATCAACGACAGATGATCAACAACGAAGCTTGTGTTCGTGATCAACGATAACACTCCACCCAGACAACGCATCAGAAATGCCTTCAAATAATCAACTTACAATACGCCAACATACTTCCAATAATCTACGCAACTGTTTAGAAATTTTCAAAGACTACCAGTACAATATGCACTACTGCAATCAGATTTTGCAATCTGCAGCTCTCAGCGTTCTGATGAATATATAACATCAGGACAGAAATCAAAAAGTATGAATATCCATTGCTCGCTTGAGCGCAATTTTGTTTTGGTTATGGAGTGCGATAAATAAATAATTGAAAAGGAATCACCGTAAGTGAGATAAATATATAAACATATGGGAAGCCAGATTCAGTTTTTGGGGTGATCCGAATCTCGTGTAGCCTCTCTTTTACTAAGTCAACCAATACGAGTTCGTAAGAGTATGCAAAAGAAACCTTTTCATCCGATAGATTCGTGTATAAACTAAGTTGTTTGGCCATAGCGGCGGCCAGTGCGCACCGCCACTCGCCATCGTTGACGTTCTTAACGCATTCGTCCAACAAATCCAGCACATGAGCATGCCATTTGGCCACTCTCGATGAGCGCAACTCTATCACTTGGTTCTCCTCCCGCATCACACCTGAGCCCGTACACGAACCGGGTGGTGATAGTTCTGAAAGCAATGAAACTCTTTCGATATTACCGGATAAATCTCAGCGATTTGAGATTCACGTTCAGCTCATCAACTGATTTAGAGAACGCCTGACACACATGCTGCACCAAATGAGGTTCTAAATCAGAGCACCAAAGTCAAACGATGAACAACACTGCAATACAACACGACGAATGAGAAGTAAACCAGAGCAATATCAAACCATCTATAATGGAGTCGATATGATCATATTTTTCATTCAGAACCGATTCCACAGATGGATGAAACCATGACGATAGCGCTCTCATTAATCTGAACGCTTCTCGTGCACGCTTCGTCAATGCCACACTCATCGGCGCACCACTCATAAATGCTAGCAGTCTCGCGAATACCTGATAGCTACCAGCCACCCGTACTTAAACAAACACTATGATTAGCTTCTAGAAAAAATACGACGAACAATCAGTGATAAACTCTACAGATATCAGTCTTTTGTGTGATAATATACTCTCTACTTACCGTTATCGAAACCCGTTTCGAAGTCCATACTCTTTCCTTCTTTTATTGTTCGCTCGGCCAGTATTCGAATACATTTGCAAATATCTGTTAACGCTGGTGTATACGATTCCATACATATGTATTCGAATAGAAATGGCCATAGAAGCTGAAATAAAATCAACGAATATCACAACTGAGTTATGGTTCATTTGAAGTTTCGGATTTCCTTTCGCCTCAATCGAAACAAATTGCGATTTTGACGATATTCTCAGAGTATAGAGGTGCGTGATTCGAGAATTGTTTCAATTAACCAGTTGCAAATCAAAACCTTATGCGCAGATTCACACGTGTTCGCGATGGTCTGCAGAGCTTGACCACACTGTGTTCTTAACTGCGCTGGTGTTGGAGTGTCAGCTGAATCCATGCTATAGGCTGATGTCTTTTTCGCCTAAATTATTTGAAATTGATTCATATTTATTGTTTTTGTATCGAAGTGTTCGTATCAACAAAATGCACAACAACGGAATCAACGGGATTCTGAATGCATACAAAAGGAATTTTACAGTTTCTGCCCTCTTTCTCCAATATAGCATTTTGATCGCTCACATTAAACGACGAACTGAAAAGTCTATGTACAGCGAACTGCGTTATCGAATAAACTTCTTCTATCCGAATTCAATGAAGGAACACAGGATGTGAAGCGTATTGAAAGCACTCACTAATGCGTCCTCTTGGACGATAAGATTTCTGACCAAGAAGGCGATAACATGCTCACCACCCTCGGCATCAATATAACCGTGATCAGCCAACGCCACACACAACTGACACATTCCCTTCTTGACGCGGATACTTAACGCGCTATCGTTGCCTGATTGCAACATTGGCTTCAATCCAAGTATCACCAATGAGCGTTTATCTTCCATATAAGGTCCTGAATTTACACAAGGAATTGTATTTGAGATGGAATTTCATTCCCTCACATCCTTGTAGTGGTGATGACATACAATCTGCAATGCAATCGGCCTGCACCCATTCCCTAATCCAGTGACAGCGATATTTCCCGAAGAGCTCACAAACGATGAAACTATTCGCAAAGTTTAATGATAACAGAAAACTATTTCTGATGATAAATTTAAGAAGTGACCAACCAGCCGAATTCAGTAAATGTCTCATAACATTGATAGCGCCGAGTTTGCACGAATCTTGAACATTCTGCATTTTATGTAAAAGATAGTAAACGATCTTGTCGGCAAATCGAACAGCTGAAATTCCACAAATCATTTAGATTTCTTGCAGAACAATCTTTACCGATTATGAAAATAATGAAGATGAATATAATATGATAGAAACTGAAACAAAATCTAACTTTCCAATAATCTCAGATACAACAAAAAACGAAAAAACAAACCAGCCACATGAAAACAACGAAATGCTTCACTCTGATTTCGGATAGCAATATTCGATGAAAGATTCGAATCAGTGAACAGACACACGTGCGGAAAAAGTCCATTCAGAATATCCTCTAGATACGATTCTAATGGTGATGTTTCGTCCTCACAAGTGGCTTCCAAAAATCGACAAATACCCTAAAACAGTGTGATCAACCAATCAACAACCAATCAATTAATAAATCAATCATCGATCAAACACAAGCAAAAACCTGCAGAATATCAGCAAAACAACTTCACAATATTACCTATGCCTACAAAGAAGTTTTATAACACAGTATCGTTAACTTGGAATTTAAGCCTGATCTAGAAATGAAGTATACAACTGCGCTTAAAAATCCCTCGACTAAATCGTCACGAATAATCTGCTAAAAACAAGACTGGCTCAATAATCTTGAAAAACGCTAGATCCCTAAAAATAGAGAATTAATCACGACGGATCGAATATGACTGGTACCTGAGTGATTAAATGTTGATCAGTTGTGGCTCTTCTGTATAAGCCCAACAACGCTGGCACAATTTTTCTCAAATCGTCATTGACACGTTTCAACGAGATCATCAAACACAGTTCACCAATACAATTGGCTGCTTCAGCACGAACCTGAACGACGTCAAAACGTATTACAACAAAAAATAATTGAATCCATTTCAAAATCCAGAATTCCGGTAACAGAGCAAATCCACAAAAAATTATCAAACATGAATGCCAGAAACTTCATCAGAGCATTTATCAACAATCACGAGATCACGCGAATCTACGAAAATACACGTAAAACATTTGCAATTGGGAACAATAAAATGGTTTTCTTCTTAGGAATTGTTCTTTCATCTGCAAAATATCCATAAAGTTGGCTAATAAATAAAGATGCTCAAATTTCTTTTTCACATAAAATTAACTCCATTCGAATGGTACAATTCTGAAGTTTACAGCAACGTTGCATCTATTCGAACAGCAGAAAGTACGTTTAAGACATTATGGATCACGCTTTTTTTTGATGAATTTTACTTTACACGACCACCTTTGCACACATGATATGTCACAGCACTATCCATCACCGCCACTGCTAATTCTGTCTGCTACCAAATTCAATCCCCCGAAAATTGAACAACTAGTGGTAATGAGCACGATCATGGAATGCAAAAAATGTTCGCAAGCTCTAAACCGAGTGGTGTGCCAATATCATAAATGTTGTGAGCCTGAGCCAGGCTATGATCCGGCTTGTATTTATTATCTAATTGTCGGCAAAAAAGGAGAAAAAAATGAAACCTTTTGATCCTTAGAAGCTAGCCATGAGAAGACAACATCATAAGCCAACTCCATTTGATCAGCGTAATTTTGTTGAACAATCTGCGGATCAAATTTGGAATCACCCATTGCTGATTTTGTTGGTGTCGATAAGAGTTTTGTAACTGTATCATCGGTAGTGCTGTTGTTATCGGCACAAGATTCGCCGATCGTTGTCTCATGACCATTTATATATTGCTTAGTTTCCGTGAAGTGTTGATTTGACGATTCAATTGAAGCAGCCGCAGTTGTATATTCACGAACAGATTCGCAGAAAGAGCGTAAAGCATGCGACCACGCATGACGTTGGCTATCACCGCGAACGTATGGTAGCAATGGAATGGTACGTGATAGAACGTCGGTTAGAAATGGTACAAAGCCAACAGCTGAAAGAATTCATAATACACAAATAAGCCAACTGAATTCATATGGCCAAAAATGGCTAAGCAAACGATCAATTCAAGAGTTGCGAAAAGGTCAACCACTCACAACCCCTCAATATACTGCCGATTAGGGAGTTAAGAAGTGACAAAACGGTGACGATACAGTGATAACACAAACAGGCATTAGTCTGTTTTTAATAAATTGTGATTGTTGCTAAAACAATGATTGATCGTAACCATTATGTTCAGCGACGGACGCTAGTGCAAGCACAACAAATCGATGCGGTGGAGTGGTCAATGCGGGTGGAAATTTCTGTAAAAGTGCATCCATGACGTGACCAACCAAAGCATGTTTCTTCGCTAGTGTCACCAACAAATCGCATGCTGACTGAGGCCATTCCTCTTCATTCTCCTTAACCAATACCAAACGTAATCACTTTCATTATCAACATCTTCGTACAATCATGCAACATCGAAATCTTGGAGTATCCAATATCGTCGACTCTTCCAAAGGATCCAATCATTCAAGATTACAATCATTGTGCTCATACACTTAAGAGTATCACTTGAATTGTGACGGAATACGATTGAAAATCTAAAAACGCATGAATAATCTTACTTTCGACAGTGTCATTTCTTGCGTCGCAAGATTAATAATCAAGAGAGCTTGTTGTTCATCAACTAGATCCAGTACTGATCTATTTTCCAAAACTTGGTTGATTGATGACAGTACGAATGCTCGATTTACACCATTCAACTGAAAGGATATTGAATCAGTGGAGACTTGTTAACATTACAATGGAGGCTTCTTATCTTGAGTTGAACTAATTTATGACTCAACTTTTCAATGACATAACGCCTATAGAAATACGATTGTTTGAGAGCTAAAAAAGAAACATGGGTAGAGCATGTTGAAGGAATTAAAAACGTGAAGTATCAAAGAATGCTGCACGGCAATATGAAAGGTGAGTTATAACCTTATTATGCTGCATGAGGAATGCGTGTGCTGCACAAAGAAAAATAGATGGTTGTGAGGTGCCAACGGCCACTAATGAGCCATTCACGTCAGCACGTGCACCGTCCACATTCGGCAATGTGGTGGCGCAGTCGAACATCGCTATTATTAAGCCTACAAACAGGTGCTTTACTTTGTTCTGCTCCACTTCTCGTTGATCATCAGAAAGCAGAATCGAAAACTAAAAAGTAAAATCGCAAAAGAATGAAACGTTTACGTTACCTTCTAAAGTGTGAACCATTTTGAATCGGTTTATTTACTCATTCGCTCATTAAATTCAACTATCCAAATATCTGAAACAATCATTCTAATTCAGGAGGACAACCACTCGATATAAATATATACCAACCACAACATAGTGAATCATTTAGCCACAGCTTAATTTCATTAGTAAACGGGTGCAACATAGGAATGAAGATATTCGATTACTGTTCGTGGAAAAGTCATTAATTAACGACCAACAATGGTAATCAATGATCTCATGAATATAAATGTATAAATTGAAAAGATGAAATGAAAGAAAACGGTCGCCAGTGGACGAATACGGAAAACAAACAATCCATCTAAATCAATACCAAACATGGAAAGATATGAATGGATAAAACAAAATATATGACGGACGACAGAGAATATTATTTCAGCTGATCCATTTGTTTGTGCTAGTGTACTTATGACGATCATATCGCCTCGTCGCAATTCGCCATAAAGATGAGTCTCAGCGTAAGGGCGGAGTCATCCAAGAACATGCACAATCATAAGTCAAGGTGCGACTGATCGATCGTGAGTGCTTGACTAATCAACATTTATACCAATGGTATGTTAGGAAAGGACCGTTTTTAGTGATAATACACAGAATAAAATTTTGTAGGAAGTAAAATTCACTATTATACGTACTATTTTGTTTAAAAAACGTCTACTATAAAAAATTGAGCCGTCTCAAGGTAAAAAAACTTGGGCAAAAACGAGAGTCATATATACATAGTACCCAATTTCTGGTTAAAGAAAAGAGGTTTGAGCAAAGCGATTAGGAATCGTCTCATGTTCGCCTCACCTTAAAATATACTTCCCCTATAAGGGCACCATCTTACTTCCATGGTGACGCAGAATACATAAATGTGTTAGAATCAGTCCAATCAGTCCATAGGTTCACCTACAATACACTAATGATCAGGAGATCCCATTCCCCTGAACCCCTCAAGTATGCGGAAAGATTAATACTATTAATATGGAAATCCTTGAGTTGTGCAGATTCTACGCTCACCTTTGCATGGTATAAACGTTGTATGTAATTATGTCGATTTGCTCTTTCGTCAAGAAGCCATATTAATAAACCCAGGAATATTTCGATGAGCCCATGACAAAACAAAATATTTCGATGGAACAGTGAGTGTGAAGAGCCTACTGAAATTCGTTGGCATTTCTTAAAGAGTTCAAATCGTTGAGACTTCCTTAGTTTCTCAGGCGTTGTCCTCGAAGAATGATATACAGTTATTGAATGATTAATGTTAACGAAATCTTGTAGAAGTGCATCTAAGCAGCAAAAATTGGTGTTAAATCAGTCATTAATATGCCTAAATATCGTTAAATTCAGTAGAAGCTTCTGTTGGAAACACTTACAAAGATTTTTCGCGTAAGGAATTGATATACTGCGAAGTGTAGTTAGCAGTGATCATCCAAGAGATGGATACTAACTGATCGTTTTAGTTAGTGTGGTGCGGGGACGGGAGATGGTCGGGGACGAAATTTTGTAGACAGGGGCCCCGAAAATGCGGTCGGATCAAAAATTATCGGGAACAGAGACTCCGGGACGGGGCTACCGAAATTCCCCGACTATTAGTATTGGAGGGACGGAAAAAAGTGGGGAACGGGAAAAATCGAGGACGAAATTCTGCAGGCAAGGACTCCGAATATGTCGTCGGATCGAAAAAAGTCGAGGGGGGAGGGGTTCGGCGACAGGGACCCCGAAATTCTCCAATCTCTGCTCTGCACTACACTAATTTTAGTCATGCGATGCGGTAACCGTTGTCAAAACGTTCAACTGTTTATGTAGTCCTCATTGTGTTCTCTCGTATCGGTTATGTGTGGCTGTTTTATGTATTAGTCGAGTACGTATGAGTCTCCATCGAATTCATCTGACCATATTTCCGATGCTATTTATTAAGACTCCTGCAAAATCCGATTCCACTACTTCAACGCAGTGAAGGAGTGGCAACGGATCGGGAGGGCTATGCCAGCGGAGCTTTATGCATTGGCAGGTTTTACCAAGCTGGACAGGCTTCCCGTGGGCACCGGGGTGACGATTACGTATCTGATCCCCAAGGGCCAACCCGGCTAAAGTGGAACGGTAACTGGCCTGCCCGCCTAGCCAGCGGGATGGCGTCACAAATGGCTAAAAGAATGCAAGAAAATGGGCCTCAGTACCCTGAAGGGCAATCGAACCGTGCTACGACGGCGGGACGGGATTCGAGAGTCCAGAGGCTGCTAAGAATCTCAGGTTCGGACAGGCCGTCACAACATCGAAAAAAAACCCTAGCCATATGCACCTATAACTGCAGGTCATTGGCAGGGAGGACCGGACTGACCCACTTGATGGAGGAATTGAAGAAAATTAAATGCGACGTTCTCGGGCTCTGTGAAACACGTCGAAAAGAAGAACTCAACGCAAGATGGAACGATGGGAGCGCCGTGAGATTGGGCAAAGGAGACGGTACCCGAACAGTCGGAGGTATTGGGTTCATCGTAAGTAAAGAATGGGCTTCTAAAATAGTCTCGTGCAATATTCTGTCATCAAGAATAGGGGTTCTAAACGTTCAAGTATCAGGAAAGGCCACCCTCAAAATCATCCAGGCCTACGCCCCAACAAACTCTGTTGATGACGATGAGGTTGAAGAATTCTACCAGGAGCTGGAAACGGCTCTTACTAAAAAATCCACATACACCATCGTCATGGGCGATTTCAACGCAAAGGTCGGGAAAGGGTGGCAAGGAGAACAATATATTGGAAAATTTGGACTAGGAGAAAGAAACGAAAGAGGAGAACGCTTAATAACCTTTGCCGAGACGAATAAACTCTACATTGGCAACAGCCTATTCAGAAAAAGACCAGCGAGAAGATGGACATGGATAGCTCCGAATGCTCAGTACCGAAACGAAATCGACTACATCATGATCGACAGAAGGCGACTACTTCAAGACGTCTCTGTCGTGGCTCCCTTCAACACCGGCAGCGACCATCGTTTAGTTCGGGCGAAAATCGTCATCGACAAGAAAAGAGAGAAGAAAGCGCTGCATATCTCAATGAAACACCAACGCATCAAGGCCTTCGACGAGATGGTATTGCAAGACGCCATCAAGAAAGAAAACTGGGATCAGATTGAAGAGATTGACAAAGACTACGAGTCGCTAATCACCAAGCTAAAGGCATGCTTTAGGAAGGCTAAAGTCGACCAACAGCAACTCAAGGATGACAGAATCTCTGAAGAAACGAAGAGATTAATGGAATGACGGAAATCCTTGAAAAGAAACAAAACAGACCTCGTCGAGTATTCCATCTTATGTAAAGCCATCAGGCAGCATGTGAAGGAAGACCTCGAGAGGTACAAATTAAGAAAACTGCTGAAAGTCGCTGAGAAGGGCAAAAGCATGAAAAAATGCCGACGAGAAATGGCACAATATAGAAGGGAGGTGACGGCACTAAAAGACAACGATGGACAGACGGCGACTGACAAAAGAGGAATGGAGGAGGTTTGCAGAAACTTCTACACGAATCTTTTCAAGTCATCCTTATTGTTCACTCCTCCGTCACCAAAGGCAATGGATGACGTGCCACCAATACTGGTTAGCGAGATCGAAAGTGCTCTTCATCTGACAAAAAGCGGCAAAGCTCCTGGTAAAGACGGAATAACATCAGAAATGATCAGGAGCACTGAGGAAACATTCTGGAAAGCCCTTGCGACAAGGTTCAACATCTACTTGAAGCAGGGCAAAATACCCTCTCAGTGGAAAGGGTCAAATACCATTTTGCTGTATAAAAAGGGCGATAAGGAAGATCTAAAGAATTATCGTCCCATTTGCCTCCTGTCTCAAATCTACAAACTATTTACTAAAATCATCGTAACGAGATTGTCAACCGATCTCGATTACCAACAACCCAGAGAGCAGGCAGGCTTTCGCAAAAACTACAGCACGATGGACCATATATTTACCCTGACACAACTGATAGAGAGGGCAAACGAATACAAACTACCCCTATGTGTCGCTTTCGTCGACTACGAAAAGGCCTTTGATAGCGCCGAGATTAACGCAGTGCTAACGTCTCTCCACGAACAAGGTATCCCGGCCCAGTACATCAATCTCCTCAAAGAGGCAAACACCAACTGTACCACAGATATCAACTTACTATCGACACCAGTAACAGTCCCAGTAAACAAGGGTGTCAAACAAGGGGATACAATCTCCCCGAAACTTTTCACGGCATGCCTCGAAATGGTTCTTCGAGACATCGACTGGGATGGTGGTATCAGTATCAACGGTGAAATTCTGAATCATCTTCGATTCGCAGATGACATCGTGCTCATCGCTGAATCCACTAAGGAGCTCCAGGCCATGCTGACGACGCTGAGCACCAAAAGTGCCGCCGTCGGCCTCAAACTCAACCGCATGAAAACTAAATTCATGCGCTCAGATATCACTCCTGCGGGCCAAATAGTGGTGGAAGGCGATGTAATTGAAGAAGTGAAAGAATATACCTATTTGGGGCAACTGGTGAATATGGACCGAGATATGAAGCCCGAACTAGCTCAAAGAATACGATCCGGATGGAAGGCGTTCAACTCGATAAAGGATGTGCTAAAGGCCAAAATTGATGGATCTCTTCGTGCCCATCTGTATAACAGCACAGTCTTGCCCGCGATGCTCTATGCATGCGAAACGTGGGCAACGACAAAAACAGAAGAACAACGACTTATAACAACACAGAGGGCAATGGAGAGATGTATGTTAGGAATATCGTTGCGTGAGCACATCCGATGCGAGGAGATATGCCGGAGAACTGGGATAAGCGACGTAATCACAGAGTACAGGAAACAGAAGCTACGATGGGCAGGCCACGTAGCTCGAATGAATGACAACAGGTGGACCCGAGCAATTCTAGAATGGTACCCCCGAGAACACAAACAACCGCTCGGAAGACCTCCAAAAAGGTGGCGAGACGAGATCGACAAGGCGATTGGTAAGACCTGGCAAAGGAAAGCAAGGTCGAGGGCTGATTGGAAACGCATTGTGGCCAGCAACGTCAACAACGTTCGATAGCCTGGCCGATTCCAGTATTCCAGCATTTATTAAGAACTGTACCGTGAATGCTTACTGATTTCGGCTTTTGAAAAACGTTTTGGATTTAGTATTACCACATTATTAAATAAAGAGTTAACGGTAGTGTTGTGCGGGGAGTCCCCGAACTCGGGGTCCCCGTCCCCAACCATTTTCGAGCGGCGGCCATTTTCGGGGACTTTCCTCGTCCCCGACCTCTCCAGAATTGTCGGCGTTGAAGGGTCTCCCCGAAACACCCGAAAAAAAATTGAATTCGAATCTACCGCGCCCTTGCGAACAATTCGGAGTTGAATTTTCAGTCTTTACTCGCATGTTTGCCTTTAAGGCCTCACTACCATCCTGTCTCAGCTAGGGTTCACAGGGGATCCCGGGATTCAATTCTGATCCCAATCCCGGTATTTAAGTTTTGAAAAATCCTAGGATCTCGGGATTTGGTAAAGCAGGTCAATTTGTATTAATTTTGATAGTGCGTCCATCTTGAAGCAAGCCTTAATCATTCCCAGCTCACTCATATGCAGTCATCCTTGTTGTTTGCCACCTATCATTGATAAATAGTCAAGGAAATTGGTGCAAGTCAGACGAATGGCACGATCAACAACAGCTTGATGAACTTTTGCGTAGCATTTCATTGAACATTCAACTGATTATTCTGCCCTTCATTAGTTCATGTCACGCTCATCTGGATGCATTTCTATTTGACTGATGGAGATAATCACATTTTCTAGTGAGAAGCAAGAGCAACAATATTCAGCGAAATTTTGAGTTCCTGAATCCGTGTGTTAATACCTTCCTATGATTAAGAATATTTCGAGAGCTGCACAGTGACATGTGATACGTCCGTGTGGGTAGGTGTAGTAGAAAACTGCAGGAGTAGAGCGTGTATTCTCTTTTGTTTTTGTCAAAGAAATTTTGATATTATTTTGCTATTTTTCCAAACGGTTTTTTGGTATATTTTTTGCTAAACTATAAAAACTCTATTTGCAATGCTTTTTTTGCTATTATTTTTTTAAAATTTTGCTATTTTCAAAAACTCTATTTTCTCGTGTGATTAATTCAAATACTGTAGATAGAATTGCCTTTACAGTTATCGCTAATCTAGCCTAAAGATCACTTATTTCAATGCTTTTCGTGTTTTCAAGGTCCTGCTGACTCTAGTTCCAAAGCTACATCTTTGGGGAGTTTCTTGGAGTCGGGTACGGGGATAAGATTGAGGTTTCTCCCCGAAACTCCCCGTCCCCGTCCCCGACCATTCTCGAGCGGCGGCCATTTTCGGGGACTCTCCCCGTCCCCGAAATGTTCCCGACTTATTTTTCTCTCCCCGCAGAACACTAGTTGATGATACTCGGTAGCCCACCGAAGGGCTAACAGTACACTCATCAATACAGAACTGACAAACAATGAACCCAATATAACAGCTATTAATAAATTAGACATTCAACTAATATCACGACATGGTAATGCATTATCCAAGTATTGCAACCAACAGTAAGCACATCAAAGCGCCAGGCCATTTGGAAGATTTTAAACATTTTTTTGTTTACCGTTCTCAAGTTTCCCTTTTGATTAACGTAGAACCAGAATAAATGAGTCCAGCTTGAAAGAAGACATCATTTTTCATTGACCACTTTTTTGCATGTTTTACACTTTCTTCATTTATTCGTGAATGGGATGATTGCGTTGTTAAGTTAAGATGAAATATTGTTCATTTGCAAATGATTCCTTACTTGTATTCAATAGATGTTAAGGATGTATGATAATATTATTATGTTATTGGGTTTCGTAATTATGATTAGTGCGGTGCAGGGATTAGGGAGTTTCGGGGACCCTGTTTCCGAATCCAGTCCTCGACTCTTCTCGAACCGATGACATTTTCGGAGCCCCGACTGCGAATTTCGTCCCCGATTTTCCTCGTCCTCGCACCACACTTATTACGAAATTACTATTACGCTATGGTATTACTCATTTTGAAATCTGTTATCAATTTGGTTTCGCTTGGTTGGGGTTGCATTCCATAATTATTAATAATAAGTTCTGCAAGATTTTCCAATAGTTTCGAAATAGGAAAATTTTGAAAGGGGACGGGTTCGTCTAAGTATGAGTGATAAATTTGAATGATGTTTGATGCACAATGAATTGATGTATAGTGATATTTATTTGGATTCAGATGTTTGAATGACGTTATTTTTTCATCCATACATTGTTTCTTCCAGATATATTGTTTTACATTTACTGTTCATAATGTTCGCTTGTTTACCTCCGGAGCGGGAGGCAGAAATGTGGACTGACATCCGAATGGGAGAAGAAGCATTATGGGTTCTACAGTTTTGTTTTGAATAACTACACTGGCATATGAGAAGAAAAAAATCCCTGTAAAAATGAGTTTCACGAACGTAGGGTATGAATCGCCTTATGAAGTTAGCGATAGGTCTGGAAAGTTCGCCTGGACCACTCATCCTATAGAGTCGAGTTGCTGAGTGGTGACTCGAAAAACGTCCTCCTCGTAATTCTATCTAATGACAGCTGGAATAAGGCTGATATGATATCATTTGTGTAGTCAATGATCATTCTAGAAGGCACATTTTGATTGCGTGGGCGATCCTAACCCGTCGAGCTGCCAATAGGCGGGACTCTAGGTTTCGGCAAGTGCGACAGGCATTTCCGCGCCTACCAGCAGTCTAGGCGAATCGGAGAGGAATGATATGATGATGGTGCTTGCCCAGGTATCATTAGCATTCACTTCACGGAATGTAATGTAAGGGTGTTCCCGGTCCGGGAAAAGCGCCGACCTGACCCGGTATAAGACGTACGCGTAAGTTGGTCTGAGTAGTGCTTTCGGGCATTTGCTTAGGTACTGAGGGTTCCCGGACCCATCTTGCGCACTTACGTCAACAGGGGAATTGTTATCGGGTTGACGTTGGCTGCACGAATGGAACCATTTCAATCAGTTTGAATGTTACTAAATGCAGTATAAGGGGAAATCTCTCAGGTTTGCGGTTACTAGCTCGCTGCGTTCGTAGTGCATTCCTACAACATCTCTGAAATAATCTCTGTTTTCACGACCAGTATAATTATCACCTGTCGCTAGTGGCACTGAAACGCTTGATGACTTTGAAGAATTGATGCGCATGGAAGAACTCTGGAGGCTACTAAGTTTCCTCGAAAATTCGACATCTGTGCCTTGAAAAAATGGCCGTGTTAGAGAGCTTATATCCGAGCTTGATGTTGAACTAAGTATTTGTTGTTTCGCACATGCATAGAAACTTGACATCCATGTAAGCGGCTGCCTCCACGTTAAGTCTCTTCGGGCTTAGAACTGGCACAGTCAGGTCTCTCTAGTTTCAAAATTACGATTCCTTCATGTGAATTAACTTCAGCGTAAAAAGTTGAACCACATGCTCCTTCACTGTTGATCCGGCTCACTACTCCTTCGATCCGATCGCTGTATTCATCTCTGTTCTGGAGCAGAACCTCAGTCAGTGCCATAATTTGTCCATCCATAACTGCTTCTTGGAGGTTGTTCAGTAGATTTCCAAAGCAGGATTGGAATCATCGGGGTAGTAATTGAGAAATGTTATTAAACTTGTATGGAAACTCGGCTAAGCGTTCACAAGCATAAGGAGGAAGGGCAATTGAATCACTCAAATAATACTGTAAGCATCGGAGAGCGCGCCGCATCAGTGATTTGCCTTCGACCAAAGAGGTTTGCGACAGTCGATTGTCACGTCGGCGAAGGTATTTCGGCATAATCTTTACTTCCTTCTCGCTACAAAATTTGGAATTCGGATTCGCTCATTCGCATGACCTCACTCAAGTCGCTCAATGACTACAACAAAGTAACCTAGATCACGGCTACTTCAGGTCCTGCCTGCACACAGTGCATGTGGGTTTAAATATGTGCATGTTCTGTGGATGAAGTGAAGTTGGAGTGTATATAGGACGTGGCCGATTGAATTTCAGTCATTCACAGCTGGCTGCTGAAGTGAGATAAATTCGAGACGCCCATACGAGTAGAGGTGATTTCACAGTCACTTTTCCAACCTACCTACAGAACTGGCAGTAAAGATCAACCACTGTCTGTCTGTGAACGTCTGAGCTATTTCATCTGACTTCTAAATGCAGCCTATATTCACGTATACAAAGATGACCGATTTTTCTTAATAGCATAGCATTCATAGTAATATAGTGCAAGGACGGAGACGAATGCTACTGTTTCGTACGGTTCGTAAAGCACTGAATAACGAACGATAGAGGGAGTTCGATTTCATTCGATTGCATCATATCGGGTGCATGAAATTCATCTATCGATTGTTTTGCTATGAACAGCAGATGAGACCGTGCTTGTCTAGAGTTACATATCAACTTACTGTTGCAATGCAATTCTGTTGTGTGTATGTGTGTGCATTTAAAATATATAACATTACATCGATTCTAATCTATGTATGCAATTTCTCTATTATTTCTCTGCAAATATCCATTCCATTGCTGTTCTCTATATTACTATTTTCATAAAACACTCCTTTTGAATACGTTCACATATACACACATACGAGCAAACGATTGATAGATGGAAGATGCAGATTCCATTATCGACCCATTCAACTTCTAACTCTTATGCAATAGTGCCCAGCGCTTTTCCACAATTTCGCTTTACGATCATTTATTGATTGCGCGCATTGAATTTGTGTGCTTTGCATCGAATTTTTATTGAATTTTTCCCGTAGAGAATTTCTTCAATATCTTTTGTTTTCAGTTTTCAGTGTTCTAAGGTACATATGTCATATCCTTATCAACTAGTGAAATGTCTGAAAATGAAAAATCTGAAAAAATGTCTGCACACTTAATTAGGTCAAGAACATGGAGAGACATTGTTGTTATGGATGGTAAGTGAATCTAATGTCATTTTTTGGAACGCATGATTATATTTCCAAGTTTCTCACCATAAGTTTCTTGCAATTTTCCAAGTTTTAAGCAGCTACTCCAAAAAACCGTAAATCATTATATCTTCACTTCGTGCAACAAAAAAAATTTCGGAAAAAAATCTGTTCGCGTGGAACTTTTCATATTAATTCAGATGGTTCATCTAAAAGTACTTCTTCACTTCCAGCTAGCAATCAATTCTCATGCAATCATCATTTGTGCATTTGCGATCAGAAATTTCAGTTGAATTTTTGAACGTCCAAGGGAAGTCGTTCCTTGTTCGAGCAGATAGTCGCATTTTCAGTCTGATATCTTAAAATTAAGATGAGCTAATGAACTCATGATAGTAACATTCATTTATGATCATATGGCAGTGGCAATAGTCATTCATAAGTATAGACTGTGAAAGATTTGAAGTTCTACGTATGTGTGTAACGTTGTGAAATGTGATCGAATCTATTGGGAATGTGCTGAAAAAAAGAACATCTCGGACGTGTTGTGACAGTGAACAGTAAAACATATCGTACCAGAGGGTATACGCATCCATCTAATCCAGCAAAAATTGAACTGAGGATAGCTGAGGAAATGTGTCGCTATCGCCACTACTTCTAGTGCCAGTCAGTTGATTTTATTGTCTTCTCTCGCGTGGTTAATTCGATAAGTGCGTAATGTCCACGACAGCAGATGATCAGCAACAATGATATTTATGGTTATTCATTTGTTGCACTGTTGAATCTTCATGCAGCATTTACGTGTTCTGACGATTATTCGGAGTTGTCATATTAATATCATTTCACTCCTCTGAAACGTTACATTCCCAAGCTCGATGACTATTTATGTGATATCTTTTTCGATACAGTTGTCCTTGTAAGTATCACTTCACCGGCACTGTTTATTAATTCGTATTTATCGTTTTCATGAAATGAAGTTCACTTTTTTGATGCGTTCTTCATCTGCACACGTCAATTTCTCCTCTCACTAATTCGTTAGAGTCTGTTGAGTCGACGTAGATCGAATTACTGAAATGTTTCAAGAAGAGTAGATCGAATATAGACAAGCTGAAGAGCATGATTCAAGCCTATCGAAATGATGAATGAGCTTATCGAAATGCATCAGTAAAGAGCCGATAATGGTCTTTCAGAACTGAAATACCAATATCGGCTCGTTCACAACATTTCACACAGATTGACATTGAATCGACGCAACCATCACCCTCTCACTGTAATTTTACCACTAACGCGACAAATTCACCGAATCATTCAAACGGATAAATTGCAATGAACACGAGCCAAACTCCATCGTTGGACTTATAGTGGATTAGAGATTTGCGGATAATTGAGCATTATATTCTATTCTTCCGTGATCTTTTCATTCAAATCTATTTGATTAACTGATGGTTAGGATAATGCACGAACAGTATTCGCTTGTGTCACTTTCAGCTGATCAATTTAGAGTCTTGTTCACCGTCTTTTTAAGAATTAAACACTTTTTTCGTCATTTCAATCGTTCTTTCACAAAATCTATGGAATTTCTCAAAAACGATACTTTAGCGTAACTATTCCGAAATTCAAACGATTTGTAAAGTACTCAATGACGCGATCGTTCTAACGCGCCTCAACATATGTCGCTTCGTAAAGTATTGCATATTTATTAGTTGTTACTGCGTGAAACCAAAAAAAAAGAACTTATTTATCAGCTTACACTAAAGTCAGTTCTCTTAAGCGTCCAGCATAAGCGTCCAGTGTCGTAAAAGTGCTGAAACAAACCAAAAATCCCTATATAATGCCTGCAAATCTCATGAAGAATATCACTCGTGCACGTAAAAAAGCGATCAAATGTGTGAATGCCGCAGCTCGAAAAACTAGCTCCAAAAAGTCAGGTTAGGTTATTCAGATAACTCTATGAAATGCTGCCCCTAGCCACAGCTTGAAATTTGACGCGGTTACTTGCAAATATAACGCAGAAGAAATGCAGTTTCAGTTCTGCTTGACAATTAACAATTTCGAGTGGTTTGGGAATTTGGATGATCTGATTTGGATCTTGAGTGATGAGCTCACTTTGACGTGGGGACACTATAAAGTTAGCGTATCATTCTTAATCCAAACTGAAGTGATCATAAGAATTATATTCAAGTGAGGTTGTGCCGTATGATAACAGTTGCTCGTTGCTTCATTGTTGGATTTGATATGCCCACTGTAATAGAATCTTTTGATCAACTGACATTGAATCTTCTTATTGTTCCAATTCGCACTTCTATTCCGGCGTAATGTGAGATTTAGAACTCACTTCAGGTGTGAAATTACCGCGTTCTGAAGATGACTCCAAAGTTCTGCGTAAACCGTCTCGAAGAAGTGTTGGCTCATTGTTGAAGGCAGCTGCTGCAAAACGTGATATTGATTCTGATAAGGATACATCAGCATTAACATTTCTGCAAACGAATGAAGAAGATTTCAACGAAATTGATGAGAAGAAACGAGATGGAACAAAGCAATCAGCTTTTCTCGTTGATCGCATGCAACGAATCCTATCGACATCTGCATCATATCTGGACTCGATATCCGCAAATCCGATTGATCCATCGGATCTCATCAATCCGTCAAATAATCCACAATTCTCTGCATCTCTGAATTCTGATGACAGTCCGAATTTTTCAACGCACACAACAAATACCACGGCTGTACTGAATTCAACATTCCAGACTACTCCAGATCATGAACTTTTTTCTCAAAATAATCAGCCAGAGACTGAACCTACGCTCTCCGATATAGTGAAGTTGTGTATATCAGCAAACATTCCAATTACTTCTGTTGCTTCCGAATTTCTCTCCAACAAGAGGGAATGGTCAATTGTTGTTCCTTCTTCAAAATCGAATCTGACTGCTGACGATATGATGAATCCACCTTCAAGCGCCAAAAACGCTGTTTCATGCGTTAATGTCTCGGATATCTCACGTCGGAATGGTTCCACAAGTGCGCTTTCTAGTTGTATTGTCACCTCCGACGGTGTTACTACGAGTAGTTCACAAGTTCCGATGGCTACAGCAACAGCCACCGCCACGGCTACTGCAACTGCAACAGTTTCATCAAGTCATGATTATTTCGATTCTGAATTTTGTCGATCCAAAAGAAGTTGTTCTCGTAAACGTAAAAAGAGCCAAAATACAATTGGGGCGCTCATTAAAAGACATCAAGGAGCGTCGTCTTCGGTATGGGCTGCTTCAGAAGCAGAACAGCAATTGTTTTTGCGTGCGTCTTGTAGCAGTATTTTTGAGGCTGAGGCTCCCGAGGAGGATGACGACCAAGCAGATGTCACTCCAAACATGTGCCAGTGTGGCGAGAAAGCATCTGCGAAATTAACAGATAAGTTGAGCAAAGATGCTCGATTGGAGACTGTTATCAACAGTGTTTTGAACGCCGATCGAGGATCAGTGAAGCAGAGCGTTGAAAATAACGACAGTCAAAATAACTGTAAAGATAATAACTATTGTAACAATCCTAACAGTAGCAATAATAATAATAATAATAATAATAATAATAGCAATGATTACAATAATGGTAATAGCTGCCACCGAAAGAGTGCTGATAAAAGTGATCAAGCCTCATTAGCATCGTTATCTTCGTTGCAAACGAATACTCAACCGGGACTGATAACAATTGACGATAGCGATAGTGATGATGCTGGTTCTGTGCGTAATCGACGAATCGGTAATCGCGCTTCTGAATCTGGTATCACCTCAGCGGATATCAGATGCTCAGCTGAACTCTCAAAGCCTCCATCAGTGACAGTCACAAATCGAGGATTACCTTCAGATATTGCCTTAAATTCTTCTCTTAGATCGACTTGTTCTCCATCATACGCTCTACCAACGCACTCAGTATTCCGGTTGGCCTTGAGTAATGTGCCGATCACCCAGAATGTACGATATTTGGATTCCGGACTAACGTTTTCGTTGAATGCATGCGATCAGCCGATAGCCATAAATGAGCGATACGTGATATTTACGACAGATAAGTTGTTGGATTTGCTGGAATGTGATGAATGGTCGATTGATATCGACACAATTGCCTTACCGGATTCGTTCGCATACGGTCAGCTGCTGAATTTTTATCGCTGTATCAATGGCTACAATATACGTTGCGCATGGATTCTGCTGTGCTCACGTAATGTGGCGTTATGTGCTCAAGCGTTAAAATCACTGAGGTCAACGCCGAAGAATTTGCATCCGAAAGTGATCAGCATTGACTATGATCGATCGTTAATGGTTGCAGTTGAGGTGCGTTTTGAACAGTTGTGTGGGTTTTGTTCGGTTGTTGACTTGGTTGGAAAATGGTGACGCGCAGTGAGAATAAGCGAACCTCATAATGATTTGAGTATCAGTAGTTTCGAAACAATGCTCATGATAATCTTCACAAAAAACAGTAAACAATAGGAATTAAGGGTAATGAATAAAGCAGCAGGGAGGTCGCATAATTGAACATTTGTATTCGGCTTTGCAAAAAATTGCTCTTTCCTCTTCCGGTTACACCCGTCCACCAGAGTTGGAGTCATCTCAGATCCAGCCTTAAAGTTTTGTCGTAATCGCTCGCAAAATTTTATGTTTTATGGAGCGTGCCATTATAGTTTAGAACAAGTACCTCACAAGCAAGACTCAAATTCGCAGTATGTAAGCGATTGGTGGTTCAGTCTCTTCCATGCACTAGTTTCCATTTGTTGTCCACTATGAATTCCGAACATAAAGTGTCTGAAGATAAGCCAACCTTCTGATCCGCTTAAAACGTCAAAAGATACTTCTAGCGAGCGTTTCCCGATGTTCGCATTGTGGGAAGTTATGAGCACATGTGTCGTCGTATCGCTGCTGAAATCAATCGACATTCACTGGATCAACTTTGTGCAGCGTATTCTCATACCGTTCAAAAAATCAAACTTCTTTTGACACTCGCTCTAATACCAGCTGATTTTGTTTTGGATATTTTTCGTAAGTGCCTTTTCATCGCTGCTTGCAGTCACTCATTACAGCTACCTTTGTCGTTTTTGTTCGATCGACTTTTTCAAGAAATATTTGCGATAATTCGATCAAAACTGGCAGTATTAACAGTTTTGAACCGTTCTATCCCTTCGTCATACGGCTTGGATGAATTTGATGGAAACATCTGTTTGACTATCATGACACACAATTCAAAAAGATTTAGCGACGCTTGCGTTTTCAGAAGAATTAGAAGACAGAATAAGTTTGCCAGTAGAAGCACAAGCAGTGCTTCATTATTTCGAGGATACTTTCATTGGTCGCCCTTTTCGTGCTATTCGAAAATCACCCGTTTTCAGTTTGAGTATGTGGAATATTCATCAAAATCGACTGGCATCTCAGCATTCACCATTCGAGGTTTGAAATACTCTATTTCACATTACGTCTATGTGGTTTTGAGAAATTCGTTTTGTGAATTATCACAACAATCCAATATGCATTAAGCAGCAAAAATTCTCGGGAGTCAATATCTTTATGCAGCTCCATTAAATACCGATGAGTTGAACTGAACAAGCGCAAAATGCGTCAGGGGGGAATCGAACCCCCGTCGATTGCTTGGAAGGCAACCATGCTGACCATTACACCACTGACGCTTCGATCGCGCTGCAGTCTCGTCTAGTAATAATTACAACGCCATACCTGTTTAATTAACTCTGCGATATCAACTAGCAAATAATTTTTCTGTAATGCGTGAAATCGGATGGCGACAATACTAAGAAGAAACAATCGAAGTTGGATTATAATGTTGAAGCAGTAACTGAATTTATAATATTAGTTATCGTACGGATTGAATATAACGTAGGCTCCAAAGTTTGCTCATTTACCGTTTGCAGATCGCTAATTTTCGGAGTCCAGAAAGAAGATATTGGAAAACTGTTGGAAAGATATGCCAAGTCACGTATTGCATCTCACTATTCGAAGCTATAATTATGTCATAGCATAAGTCGATAGCATCTCATGAGATTCTTTGTTCTCATTCATAGTACTTCTGCAGCGGTTAACAATATTCCATCAGCGGTTAGCATAAGAAGATTCAGAACAAAAAAACATTCGCGCACCCTTTATTTGGCATGAAATGTTGTTTTTAGACAGCTAATTCTGAAGAACCTTTTCAGATCTGGCCAAAACGCACATGGGGACGTGATCGATGTGGAAATTGTCGATTGACGCTAAACGATTTTGAGGCGAATTTAAAGGAAGAATACGCCGCATCAATGCATTTATATGAGCAATTGATGTGCTTGAATATCACTTCCGAACAGCAAGAACAAATCAAAATGCGCAATATTAAAACGAAAACAATGATCGCCAATTTTCGTCGTGATGAAGCATTCGTCTTTCTCAACGAAATGGCCAAACAAATTCAGTTGTGATTTTACATTGCGATACTAATTTACATTGTCATTTTACATTGCGATATTTGGAGTCTACGTTGTTGTTCATTTCAGAAAAGGAGAGATGTATTCCATGCTTTTTATTCTGTCTTGGAATTCCGAGGCTATTATTATGTTATGCTCTGTTTTTTTTTGTTGTGATATTTTCTCGGTTTATGCGGATGAGTTATGCCTGTACTTTGAAATTGTTTGAATACCTCAGTGAGGATTGAGAAATTTCATCGAGCAGTATTCATGACATTTGGTAACACTACGAAAACATCACGTCATTCATCAAATGACCGCTTCGTGCCATGAGACCATTTTCGATAATCGTATTCTCGTGTGTACGTTATTGCCTATTTACCAGGATTCATCTCCGAAAGGCAGCCCCATGTTAGTGCCTTGTAGGCTGTTGAACACCGCTTGCTCGAATCTTTAGATGCATTGTTTTTCGCATTATTTACCTCGTATCACGCAATGTTGACCATTGTTCTCTGATTTCCTGGATCACCTGTGTTATCTGTCTGTGAACAGCCGATCACAACTTCAATTGTTCTCAGAACCGTAGTGACAGCAATAATGATTATTAGTGGCGACGGCAACGAATCTCGACTCGTTTCGGTCCACGATGAAGTGAACGATGCATATTCTGTGATCAAAAGTCGTCGTAAAGCCTATTTTGCACTCTACTATGCGTACTCACTTGATTTGTGCCAAACATTTTCTACTGTAGTCTCATCCCGTAATGTTCTCAGATAGCCAAATGTACGAACGGTTCCAATTTGGTGCAAAAAATTAGCCTAATAGTTCAACGATTATTATTTCATGCACTGCCATTCCATAGTGCTAACGGTGAAACCACATTGATAGTAATAATTTTTCGTGCGTACTGATGTCAGTGTTTTGTTTTCACATATCTATATGCATAATTAAATATGCATATTTGTTTTGTTAATAATCTGGTGAATGCTTCATTGATTTGCCTTCGTAATCGTCGTTTAACATGTGACATTGAATGCTGTTGTGAATGCGGCTGGTCTTAGTATGTGTTGACGGAGTTATGTTTGATTAATAACTTATTTTTGATGAATAACATCCTCATAATTTATTCATCTCGGCCAGTTCATAATACCCACAAATGAGCGACGAAATAATGGCAGTTAGTCAAGAGATGTTTATCCTAGCTGTGCGAATGATGGCTCAATACTTTCGCAGTTTCAAACCGATAGATTTTTTTAAGTGTTCTCTTCACGGTTTTTCGATATTTGTTTGTGTTCAATGAGAAATATGAAATACTTCGAAGATTGCGCAATTCGATGAGAAATTTTATTTCACGAGTTTCATTCCCTGAATCGTCATTCCTGGCATGATTCTCAGTTCCCAGAAATGACATAACTGAAGTTGTTTGAAGTGAATCGTTAGCAGCGAGAGAATCTGCTGAATCAGTTGTCTTTTTCGTGTGATATTTGTTGTTCGGTGAGACCGTGATTGTGTGCAAAGATTATAGAAATATTTCTGCATTTATCAACTTATTGACAGAATTGAGATTTTTTATCAGCATGAGTAGATTTTATTTTGCATTCCTTCAAGCATTCACTTCTCTTGATCAAACGTCGCCTTATTGCAAATATATCCGGTTTGAGAAACACAGGTTTTGATTTGTGTGTATAAGTAATACATCCACAAATGTCTATCGTTGTTGATGAAAACTGTTGCCTTTTACAGTAAAAGTTTAGTACTGATTCAACTTTGTATTAATTTCTTCATTTCACAATGTCAAGTGCATATAAGCTTGGTTACTTATAAATTTTATCAATTCATAGATGAATTTAAAAAACGAAATCATTAACAGACCTTTGAAATTCACATCTTGAAGGTCAGTTCATGATTTCGTTCATTTTTTAATATTCTGTAAAAAATGAACATTCCATTTGTTACAAAATTTTTTATCCGTATATCTCGGGCTGTTATTTAGCGATTCAGCGCAGCACCTCACTGGCGTAGATATTCTAGGATCCAAGAGGAGATATATCCCAACGAAATAGAGATTTCGTTGGGATATATTGAGATTGCTACCGGTGATGTCGGAACTTTGCAAACTTAATTATCATTCCGGCCATAATTCCGCATTCCCACCTTCGACAATGTTAATCTCCACTGAGGAGAGGGTCAGGGCTTGCAGGAGAGGTGCGAATAGCAAAATACACGAAAACGAGCGATTAGCCGTGAAGTTCAGTTCAGTTTGTTAGCCTGAATTGAATTGTGCGCATTTGATAGTGAGTTGCTAAATGTGTTACTAGTTGAGCGCGTTTTTATATCTTTTTGAATGCGTTCATCATTGAATGTCAAGATTTCGTATAAGTTTGAGTTTTGCTGACTGATTATCAGATTTGCCAGCTGAAACGAAACCGATCATGCAGAACAGTGAAAAAAGTAATCAGTCTCTGCAGCTGTGTACTCCAGCTCAGCTCTCAAAAATCTCGCCTAAGCAAGATCCATCTAGAACCGGTAAGCATCCATTTCTAAATCAACTTTTTGTTTTACCGAATTTCTATTTTACAATCAGAGATTACCTGAGAGCTGTACAAAGAGCGGCTAGAGTTCTCCACATATAATTAGTCCTATAAGGCGGTTCGGTTCGTCCACGATGAGTGACTCTACTGTTAGCTCTAAATAATTAGTGAACTTTCGTGATGTTAAGGTAAAGGCTCTAGCGTTCATAAAGTTGCTCAAGCAGCCAAAGTAATCATCTAGTTTCCAATAATCAAATTTCTCCCCTGATACTTATGGGCAGAGGGTGGGGGGAAGAGTCGTATTCTAGTTAACGTGTTTAGGTATGAGAGCCGTGCTGCAAGTCCCACTAAGAATTTTGCATGGGCCTCAGTCCAGTGACCTCAGCAACTTCAATGTGACATCATACCTTGTGCCAAGATCGTTTTCAGCCTCAGCATTGAGCCTCAGCCAATAGCAGAGAGTAACCTTAAGGGATGTGTACAGCCCATTGCATTTCATAGACACAAGATTACCTCAGAGAGCTCTCCGGATTCTCAGTTATAAGTCTGAGCATGAGTTCTACTTGGTGTTTTCGTGGCTAAAATTGATGTTTAGATGAAGGCAGCCCGCGGAAACATCATCAATCTCCCAACTCATCAGTTCCATATTGTCGTGAAGATTGTAGCGGCGTATGGTCACGTTTGAATCATTTGTGTTGTGTGTTCGCTCGTATCATATCGGTGAATCCTCTCGAAATTGAGGATAAGTCTGGACGAATTTTGTTAGGTGTATCGCCGACGAAACACTGCAAAATTGGTGATTATTGTTACGTTCTGATCGACACATGCTCGCTGCCACCGCGTTGTACACGCTTGACCGTCGTCCCCGAATCCCTCAAAACTGTAGCTGAGTACCAGTTGCAATTGGCCAGGAATCGGGCGAATGAACGTTCGAATCAACGAGTCTGTGCAGACGACCAGTTCGATAATGCCTTTTCCGCAGACCAAAAGCAAGAAATGGATATTGACGAGAGGGATGATGCAGCACGCTTCACAACACCAACGACAACCGTCAAGATGGAGACTAACTGAGATTGTTTTCATGACAAGCAACTGCTTCGGAAAAGGATTTATGAGCAAAATTTACGAATAACATGCCTTTATCTGAGGTCTGTAAATGAAGTGTCTGCTAAAGAGCTGTAATTTGTAATCTGTAAAGAAAATCCGAATATGAAATCAGTGACAGTGTTCAATTCGAATCCGTAACTGGATCGAATTCCTCTATGTAAATTATTTTTTATTGGAAAGTCTGCCTCTAGAAAAAGTCATTTTACGAATTAAAATTGCCGGATTTCTGAAAATTTTGAAGCCCTATTGATCACCACCTATTTGTCGAAGGAACTCTTTTTACTGTAACATTTATCCATCGTTCATCGCCAACGTACCTGATTGATTTAACTTGAATGTAGATTTGTACATGTGTCTGTTTCACATTCAACGAACTGAAACGAATATTCATTTGTGATTCTTATTTTGCTGAATATCGTTTATTGAATCAGAAGTGGGAACGTTGTCGAGTGGACAAACGAATAATCGAAATATTCAGCAAATTGTAATATCTGACATTCTGAAATCATTGCGTGACGTTTGCGTCCTCAAATGACAGCTATCGATTTTTCGGTAGTGATAAAGCATTCGAAAGCAACAGAATCGAACGAGAGTAATCAAATGAAGTGAATGTCAAAATGCTTCTTTGTCAGCATTTACCATTTATTTGAATCATCTGCTTAATATCTGTCGATTCATTCCCGTAGCCGCCAATAAATGAAGGAATGAACCACGCAACCCATCATTCCTGAATAAAGATAATTAGAATTTTGAATGGTTTTCGAAACCTCTTCGAAATAGTAATTAGAATTTTCGAAATTTGCTGCCAATTGAATGGTTGTTTTTGTGCGACAAATTTTTCTCTGCCCCCGGTGAATTTCGATTTCTGAACTGATATCCTAACGTATGTATGTCTGGTGTACGCCTAGCATGATGGCATTGCCGTGGTTCGTCAGGGAGAGAAGGATCCCAGCAACTTTTTCCTCGGCTTTTTTTTTCGGGTCATTCCGCTCCCCACTCCTCATCCTGACGAATTACTCACCCTAAGGTATTCACTCGACAAAAGGATTGTTTGCCTATAACCATAAGGTGCGATTATTATTGAATTACTTGCTTGCTTAATTACTTGCTCGAGGTACTGAATTATTATTGAATTACTGAATTATTGATGAATTATTTGTTTGTTGTATGTATGTGATGAGTTTCGGCACATTCACTTCCTTATTCGTTAGTGCAATGAGTGAAAATAATGAGATTTATGAAGGATGTTCTGTATTAGTTGTTGATAGTTTTGAAGCGGTGAAGTCTTTATCTTTATGCTATTAATTCTACGCTGTTGATATGACAGAGCGTTTATCAATTCATCGATTTAGTGCTTTTTGTGTGAGGAGTATTTCGAATTGAGCTGCTTATTGTGTTGAGAATGCAATCGAAATTATTAACGATGCTATCAGGGTTGTGTTCATCGAAATTAAATTATATTTTGTTTGTTGATTCAGCGTCTTGTCACTGGCTTATTGCGTGTGCATCATGCATTCGATTCCATTTGCGATTATTGGTGCTGTCATTTTCACGTCTCATTTTCAAACAATTCATTCGATTTTTTTGTTTGGAATTGAGCATTCCGTAGGTTCAGCTTAGATGCGTGAACCTTAAAATACAGTTTTCGTTGTAAATTCTTGATGTTTGGGAACATTTTGAGAATGGGAACATACTGGTAGAACAGAATGACACATTGAAAGTTTTCTATCCCAAATTCCTACCCCACAAATGGGATAGGAATTTATACAGTTCCAGAGTTTCAGCGCAGCGCATTGAACTTTCGAAACTTTTTTGTTCCACTCTCTTGAAGTCGTCAAAATTTTCTAAATCGTTAGGTATGTGAAATGTTGTTATTAAACAATATAACCGTTCCTGAAAAGTCGTTCGCGTAAAACAGGCGATAGAAACCAGGTGCGATTACAGACTTACGTTGATGTTCACTGTTGATCTCTTTGATGCAGTCGACTTCGATCTTCTTCTCTCGCGGACTAAGAAAACGAAGAATAATGAAGGTCGAGTGTTTTAGTCGAAGTATCTTCCAGGACGAATTTCATTTAAATGTCAAACAATTCGTTTCAAAAACCCCACTCAAAACTACAAAACTGCACTTCACTACAAATCACAGGATTGTATAAATACAATTGTATAAGTATAAGTTCGCATAGAATCTAAATGCACTTCAAATACATCGAATCGGTTAATTAGGGACATTACATCATAGTCAGCGAATGATCAGTTGATTAAGTTACGAAACGAGGACAGTTTCAGCTGAATCTAATCAAAAAACATCTTTTCGGTGGATAAAGTTCTTACGAATAAAACAAGTTCGTATTCGTCATCGATTTGCAGTTGCATTTGAGTGTTTTCTGCTCTTGCGTACTTTTAGATTGTGCTGTTGAATGATCGGAAATTTGTTCAAAAGTACGATGTATTGTCGGTGTACTCGAATGTTCGGTCTAAAATGTTCGATCTACTACAATTTTATGTATCCTATCGTAACCTCATACATTATTTTGTGCATATAATAAATGTTTATCGTTGTTCCGATTGTTTTTTGGATGTTTACTGGGCTGTGATAAATTATATAAAGTGTTCAGCAACTGGTATTCAGTCTGATTTGGTTGTGGAATGTTTAATGTGCCGATCGCTATGGATCAGTCTGATTACATTGAGTAAAGTCGTTGTGCTTTTTTGAGTGATCTGTTGATGAGAACCTAATTGTTTACCTTATTAAGCTTGAATATCCACTTCAGTTAAATTTTTCCTTCTAAACAACGCTGTCACTGAATAACTAAAGTGATCAAATTTATGTCATTCATGTCGGACAACTTGGGTTGCTGAGCACCAATGTATGCTCAAGATAAGCTGAAATTGTGTTAGTCAGGTTGTCATCCAATGGTCCTATCTGGAAATTCCGATTCAGTCCCATGGTTGTCTTTTTATTCACCGACAGCTGTGAGCGACTGATTCTCTTCGGGTAAATGTCCACTGGACGAATTTCGGGCATTGGTCGGTCACTGTCGGCGGTCGCCGATTCAACTCCGTATCTCTTGGGTACGAAACAAATTTCGGCCACAACTTGGCGAGTTGGGAAAGGGTAAAATCATTGATGCACTCTAAACAAGCCGTCCTCTGATTCATTTTTTATTTCCAACTTATAATTTTTCAGATCGTTCCAAAACATCTACAGAAATCTTGTTTGCATTGTTTTCAACATTCGACCATCTTAGAGAGGGGCGCATGCCTAAAATTACTTGATACGGGTGAGAATATAAAGTTCGCAGCAAAATCCATCCATACATTATTCAGAGCAACTAACGTCCCTCATAAGAAAAGGTTCGCAAACATTCAAAAACAACGATTATATTCTCGCTCTTGCGAGTATACATCCAATGATCAATCAGTTGTGACAGTTGAAATAAAATAATGATTGTGAGATAAGATGAAAAAGAAAATAAAGTATGCTAATTGTCAAACGAAATCAGATCTTCTTGGGAACACACTCATTCTTCTTCGGTTTTCTTGCTATTTCGCTCAATTTCTCTTGTCGGAGTAGTTTTATTTGCGATTCAAGTACTCTACGATGACATCCGAACGAATGTTCAGTTCAGTCGGAATCTGACCGATTAGACTTTTTAGCATTCTGAAGTTTGTTATCTCGATTGAATTCCAAATTTCTTCAGTCGTGTTCGATTGAATTTACATTTCGAGATTCTGCAATTCGGAATTGTGACTGAATTGCCAAAGTTTTCAGTCGGAATTCGAGTCTCGGGATTCTGATCAAGAATCGTCGGATTTTATCGGCTGAACTTTGGTCGGTTACCGTTACTGATTTATTCGTCCGATTTCTAGTCGATGAAAAGTGCAAATGAATCATTAATGTTCGAATGACTTTCGAATTTCATTTTCAAATGGAGCTTTGACGTCTTTCCGATTCTCCTCAAAGGAAGAGAATCCAAAAGAAGTCAAAGGATTCAGTTTCCTCTGAAGAGGCAGATTCTATGATATAAGTTCTCATTAATGAACCATAAAGAGCAATCCTTTTTGATATTAACTCAACGATGCTCTGTGCGGATGTTTGACATGTTCAGCGCATGAACTTTTGCCCGATAAGTCTAGAGGATTTTGTGACATTCTTCACGATACAACTTTTCAACCGTTATAAATATGACTTATTCTCGGTTTCGGATTCATTTCACAATGTTTCCAACCCTTCCGAGCGAATGCAACGTGTGTTCTGTTACATGGGAGACGTTTCCCATATAACGCGGCTGTAATCATATTTCACATTCTTCCCACCATGCACGCTAAATTCTCAAGTTTCCAGCTTCGTTGTATTTGTCTGGAATATTCAACTTTCAAAATAAATTAATGTTTCCGAAATAAAGAGACTTTAGCACGAATATTCTATCGTATAGCATGCTCACCGCAAATATTCATTAGCGATGAGCATTCGTTGTCTCTCATTCTACTGAAAGCTTCTGTGAATAATCGTCTCAAAATGATATAATAACGTATGATTAGTCTGTTTCAATCGTCTGGACTTAATTGGTTTATATTGTTTTCCATTTCGTTTAAAAATACGTTCTGTTCTTGTTGTTTGTTTGTCGTCATTTGATGCCTTTTCTTTCCAATCACTTTCATATATAGTTTCTTTTTATTTGTCATCTACTGCTTAATACGATTACATTTCGTTTTCAACAAATCATTGAAATTCACGTTCCTCCTCACGAACACATCTTAATTTCTTTTGTTCATATCACACCATTACAATGCTGATTTCGTGCAATTTCACCATCGCCATTAAAGAGCCGCGAAAATGACATTCATTGTCTGATGAGGTCTCTCCTTGATGTATTCTCTTCAGTTTCTCGTTTAATCAACCAAGTCGGCGGTGGTGTTCAGCTGGACCAGCGGTTCCGAATGAAATTTCTTTTCGAAATGCTTTAGTATCATGTGATTTAATGAGAGTTCACCGACGCATATCACATCACATCTTGAAGAGAGTAATTCCCTGGTGCTTTTAGAGAGCTAACATAAGGAATTAATTGTCTTTTCCTGGCGAAAAGTTGCGACTTTGAATGTTGTTGCCAACTACTTCTCAGAAATGCATTGTGACTTATTCAGCCATTATTTTTCAATCAATGTGATTGAGGTGAATTAATTTTGAAACTGCTTCACTGGTTCTTGATGTTCTCAGTGCATCCATCAGTTGTGATGGCTACATTTTTTTGTGAAAAGTGATATCGTTCAACTCTCGAAGAAGCATTCTCTAGCGCAAGATCCCTCATTGATTCATTTACTAGTCCATCAAGTGATCACTTACAGCGGTGTTGTTGGATTACATCTGTATATCAGATCAAAGATGGTTATACCTAATCAAAGAAGCATGAAAGAGATTTTTTTACGATGGATTGTGAGAAGTTTAGGCTCGACACAGGTATGGATTGCTTTGAAATTTGCTAATAAAATACAAATCCTTATCATCCGCTCACTTTCGTCTTTTCTCTCGATAAAATTTGGATTTTCACCTATACTTATTAAAAATTCAAAAGTGTTCTCTGTTTGTATTGATTTTTCAAAATCATCGACGCGATTTTACGTGAATTTTGTGCCGTTTTGTATCAGCTAGTGTTGGCAATTGCAGATAGCCGAATGTTAGAATCGACGAGGAGGTCTCCAAAAATTTCGGTAGTCGGCGAGCCATTGGAAAGAAATTTTTAGGTACAGCGCGAGATCTCCTGGAAATTTCATCCATCTGCGGTAATGCATTCAGTCTGCGGATTGCTAAAGCATCCGGTAGATTGTTGACTGTCGAAACTGATATTCAAATGTTGTTTCGCAGGAAGCCCTGGTATGATCTACAGACATTCGGTATTCGTCAAGATATATTTTTACATTCGATGCAGATTTCCTCGAATTAAATTTTGAGCATCTGTCAACACCACTAAGAGCATTATTTGTTTCAGTTGAAGCATCAGTCACTCCTGATGGTGCTGTAAAAATTTTCTAACCATTATTTCAAGTTGGATGCGAACATGATTCGGATTGTCACTCGTATCTGACTTAGAGCAGAAATGAAAAAATTTCCGATGTCTTTGTCAATAATAAGAACGATGCTGGTTTATTGAAGAGGCTGTTTCATCAGAATGATGAAGAATGGATGATTAATATTGTTCGCAAAGGCACAAACGATGATGGAAAGGAGTGTGAATTCCTTACACGAGCGATATTCACGGATAATTAATTTGTTGAGTGAACAACAATTGTCTGTCTTGTGCATCGGAGAGTGGAGAATTGAGGAAAAAAAAAGATGCAAACAATGAATCTTCTAAAGAATTTAATACCAAACAAGGATTTTCATTTCGTTCAAATTCTCATTTCATCACATTGTTTCAGTGTCCGCTGCAGTTTTTGAAGAGAGCAATTTCTTTCGAATTAAATGCCCTCTTGGAGACATGCTCCAAATTTCATCAGCTACGTGAACTAAAGCACTTATGCTTGCGATCAATCAATTTTCAATTATCCACGATTTTATCAATCTGTAATTGCTGAACTATTGGAAATTTGCTGACTTTGGATGCCGCAAAATTACTTTGAGGGGTAAGCAATATTGGATCGAAGTGAAAAGGAAAGGTAAAAAACAAGTCTAAATACAAGTTTTTTTTCGAAACGATCAAGCGGCTGGTGAGAAATGATCAGATGAGAATTGAATAAAACTATGAATAAGTCGTAAGAAAAGCTAGAAAAGGGCCAACTGCTGTGTGCATGGCTAAATTAATTTATTTCACAGTTTCAAAGGAATGCATTAATGATTCATTTCGATATGGTGATTAATGACTGGAATGCAGTAAACACGTTTGCTATTTTCACTAAACGTTCTTCGTGTCGTCAGGTTTCATTGCTAATTCTCTTCACTATCAGCCACTGCCCTTCCTGTCAAAGCTGTGATTTAATCTCTCTTATCCTCAACTTAGATAAATGCATTCACAAACAATTAAAAACCGAAATCAATACGAACAAACATCGTCTGTTGTTGTTCACTCATCTTATCGGAATCGAAATTCGACGAATTTCAAAGAGACTTTGAGATAAACTAATCTCATGTTTAGCCATAACGAAAACAAAACATACCAATTATATCGTCTCTTATTCAGTAATAATAATCCTTTCAATTAAGTGGATAATAAATATTGATAATAGTTCTAACAAGAAATGATCCATGAAAACACCAGTAAACAAAGTATTAATGAAAATGTTGATGATAACAAGAGTAAAGTCGCTCTGCTGATGGGCTCGTCTTCATAGCAGTAGCAGTAATTGGACGTCAGAATTCATACTAAAAATTTCACGAGTCGTAAGCAAGCGAATCTTTCGATTATATTTGACACCTCTGTGTTAGTATCAAATCATGCAATTCATATATTGCCCGTTCTAATTTGAATCTTATTTTATTAAGCAAAAAAGCATTTTCGGAATCCACTCATGAAATCGTCCCATTTGTTCGCTCTTTTTTCCCCATCGAATTATCCACATATACAAAATTTTAGTTATATTTGATCATGTTCCACTCAAAAAAAATTTTCTCGATCTATTGTGAATCATCAGAGTGTACGTTCATTTCATTTTCCAACTAACTTTCCATATTTGAATGCTTCCAGCTACAGTTGAATGCTTTTGTTTCCGCTTGAAGTGCTCATTTTTTCTTGTTCGCATCATTTACATTATTCCATAAGAATTGCTTTGGAATGAAAAAAGCTACAAATTTAGTTGTTTCAGTCACTTTTGAGTGTATTGAATTGATTTCATTATAAACATTTCCGTTGGACTGACGCATGTACATTCAGTTAAAATTGTTCAGTCACAGGTGTTTGAGTGTCGAAAAATCATCGTGAACTTGTAGCAAGGTAAATGAATGTAAATTCGAGATAATCTCCGAAGTTTTCACTCTTCTTCCTTTGTTGTGTTCATTCGATCTAAACTTCCTCGTCGATGGCGACTCGTTTCCTGTGCGCTCGCCTTTGCAATTGCTTCATTTATTTTAATTTATTTTTTGAAAGCATTGCTCTCCTTATTAGTGATAAATGTCGTAACTTTTTAGTATCATGTTGTCCAAATACTAATAAGTTTTTATGCCTCGCCGCTTCCGGCTTTGCTGGACGGATGCTGAACATTCACTCGTAAAAACATCCATTCAATCGTTCGACTCGACTGAAACAACTCTCTCCCACCATGTTCTAATATCATTGAAATGTCATTAAGTACTGTCTAGCTAAAGGGTAATGCGTGCCTCAGCGTATCATTTGTTTGAGCGAAACGCTCAAATTCTGAATGGTTTTGCAACAATACGGTAATGAATACCGAAGTTTGATATCTTAACCATTCTAGGAATCAGATAAAGATTTCTTCTAAGGATTTCCAAAAAACCGAAGACTAGAAAATGAGGAGAAGCAGAAGAACAGTCAGTGATTTTTCTCGCCACCAATGTCAGCGAGAGCTGCAGTAAAAAGGTCAGGTTGGAAAGTTGCCCTTGAAATCAAATTTGTGGTTTTATATTGACAACGTAGATATAATTGCAGTTCTGTATTGACAAGTTGGATGCAATTACTTTTGATTTAATCGGTAATGCTGTAAATGTTTTTGCGAGGTGTCGAACTTAATAACAGGGAACTAACTCATTGAAGTTTGTGCTGACCTCTGAATGGTGTTTTTATTAATAATATGTAAACTCATTACTCAAATTGTTGTTTTCATGATAATTAGTTTTTGTTTAGAATCAGACTTAAAGTGCAGTCTGTACCACTCTTAAATCAAAATATAGTTCTGATGATCAGTGTTCTTTCTTATGATAATTAGAATCAAACTCGTGATTCAGAGGAACGAATAACGATTGCTTTCGAGAGTAAAATTGTTTGAAAGTTCACAACACCATTTGCATTTAATAGTAGGATTCATAAGTAAACTCAGTTGTTAATTGCACACATTTACTCACGAGAAATATTCGCGATTTACTTACGTAGTCGTGGAAAATAATAACAGAGTTCGTTCGGAGGAGCGTAATTACAGGATATTTTCAAAATTTCGATAGGAGTGAACTTTTCCTACAACTATCTATTGCAATAAACTTTTTCTAAGAAGTTGTAGCGAATGCATTCAGATGGGAGCAGTGAAGCTATTCCCATCTGGACGCATATCCGTAATTCTTTGATGATTTAAGGAAACTCTGCTCTCGGAACGAGAGCGGAGCTATACCGATCAGTTAGTGTGTGATAAGTGTTGACGAGCTCAACTACCGAGATTTTTAGTGATTCCTTTATTAATGAATGGCTATCTAATATCATTACGCAATTTTGACATTACTGAGTTAAATTTTCGTTCAGCGATCATCATCCATGGACTGGAATTGCTATAGCTCTAAATCAGACTTCGGTGTTTATTTTGTAATAACACTGTTTTATATTATTGAAGCACAAAGTGATACAAACACAAAACAGAGGAGATCCTCCAAGTGAGATATACGAAAGTTACATTTCGTTATGCGAATCGATAGTGTATGATATCCGTGTACCTCTTATACATGTACAGCTCTAGTACAGATTTGAAGGTTGATTTCATTTATCACTTTGGTGTCCCTCACGAATCGTCTCTTTCGCGCTCCGTTGTGACATCAGATTTTATCTTGAATTCAGATTTCTTAGCGTGGCCAATTCAGAGTCGCGTCGCGTTCACTCGTTGTGATTATAGAAATTTGCTCGAATTTGCCATTGATCATTTTCGAAATGAATAGTGGAACAGTCCTGTTCATGAGTTTCTTTATCAAAGGAGCCATGCAGAATGTGCTATTGCTTTTTTGTTGAAGAGAAGAGAACCTAAACAAAATTTAGTTCCAAGACATTTTTAGCACTGCGAATGAATTGAACCTCAAATTTTAATGCAAATCCAAATTGTTTCAGCTAAGCTGTTTCCGAATGCATTGAGAAGTTGGTTCGAATGGAACGATCATAAAAAATACTGGAAATTAAAGCGGAAAGTATTTCAGTGTCTATTCACTATCATCAACCAAATCATTCAGGCGTAGCGTGCAAGGTATTGCTTATAATCAGAGGCGTCAAAGATTATAGCAGCAAAAAATTCGAAGGAAAATTTGTACCGGGAAAATTCACGCAAACGAATTCATCAAAGCGGAATGAAGGTTTTTTTGGTTGTGAGAGAGTGAAAATAATGAACGCAATCCGAAAAATTTCAGTAGAGAAGAAAATGATCAAGTTATTTTTGGAAGAACTCAAAAGTCATATTTTGGCTGTTGGCGTGCTTGATTGATACTGACTCGTCCAGCTGTTCGACAGTCCAAGAATTCCATGCTTTTGATTTAGTGAATGCTCTTGATGAGATGTTTGTGCGGACAGATAATGATTGTGGTACGTCGAGATCCAACGAAACAGATTAAGCAAAAAACTGATCGGAAAAGAGCAAATGTGATCGTCGGAAGTGCAAAAATTTAATGATCATAGCATTATTTGTATAAGGTTGAATTTTGACGATGCTGTGGGAGACGACGTGGAGCAATCATTGATATGCTAAGAATGGGAGATGTTATGCAGAAAAACCACTGAAATTTACGCCTCATATGCTCACATTGATTTAGTGATGGCATCACAATGAAATTCAGCTTCGGTTAAAATCTGCCCTCGCACACTCTTTAACATTTCCAAATTCAATATTCCTACCGAAAATCAAAATTTTCGATTGAAATCCGACTGAACAACTCTGGAAATTATCAAGCATCGGTAATTATTGTCATTTACTTTTACATTTTCCTTTCCCTTTTAAATTCTCTTATCGTTATTTAAAGAACAAGCCACCCTGAAACCCATTCTCGAAGTAAGTTCTCTTCTGAATACACAGCTCTTCATGAACAGTCCAACAAATCGTCAAACATTCTTCCCAGGTAACCAGCATGATAAAGAATGCCGTCTTGCTCTAATTTTCTTTCGGAAATACTTCTGCTTTATCCTTACGTTGTAGTTTTCTAATGTTTCCATGGTATAGTTTATCATTGTTGTCATTTATCCTTTCCTGTTGCTTTTAAATTCTCATCATATTCTGATAATTACTGCCAAAATCCCAGCATAAAGCTGCATTGTAATCCTTATAGTTCAAATCTATTTATATTCATAAATTCGATTAGTCGAGCAACGACTCATGCACTTTAACTATTGAGTTTTGTTTACTGCTTGTTGGCTACTTCCTCTCCATTTATCGTTAACGTATTCATTCTGTCATTTCGCCTTCTCCAGTGAATTCAATTCACCAAGCTGCGAGGTCGTTATCTGACCATATATATGCACAGAATATTCTGCAGCGATTATGTTAACAACGAAAAAAGTACTGAATGAATACTCATTCAAATTCATACGAATCAATGCACTCTTTTGTGTACCTTTCGAATAATAATTATGCAAGAATACCTTTCGAATTACCGTTTCAAAGTCGAATAATAATAATGCGAGTGAAAGTTCGTTCTTTCTCACGATCGGGCCTCCCTCTGATCTCTTTTTGAAGAATAAATTTTGATCTCTTTTTGAAGAATAAATTTTGATCTCTTTTTGAAGAATAAATTTTCGTCAACATTATCAGTTGTTATTGTTATCATCTTTGGCACAGTCCACATTTAACTGATGGTTATAATCAGAAGTGGCAAAGAAGTTCATCGCTAAATTTTGTGTTTCAAGCTCTTTAGCCACGCGATCATGACGAACTGCATGCATATTCGATTGGAAATCAGCGATGCATTCAGTCAGTTTCTGACAAGAAGCGATTGAAAAGCAAAACAAGTGCACATCGGCCTAACGGTTCTTTTGAAAAGGAGAATGACTGAGCTACGATTGCAAAGAATCGGTGATTTAGTGCAGTGATGACTGAACGATTTTGATTGCGCATGAAAATTTTTGCAGTAAAATCGAGAAAGTTCTATGCAAATATTATCGCCAAAAGAGGATGATTTTTGAGACTTCGGATATTTCTGATTCAATTGAAAAAATTCAATTAAGAAATAAATTCAATTAATTCAAAATATCCTTGGCTGATAAAAGCAAAAAAAGATATTGTCATTAAGTGACGAAAGAAATTGTTTACAACTTATCAATTCAATGTGAGTCTAATAACTCACTTCTCGTTGCAAGTGTCGAGACATTTCGCACTAATTTCGAACAAATTTTTGAAATGTTCTTCTCACGGCTGTCACATAATCCACATGTCAGCAAAAGAAGCACGAATGGACCAAGTAAAATCGTGAAAGTATTGTGAAAACAATGGAAATTTCCGATCCTGATGCGTTCGAATTAAATGAAATATATTGTTGTTTAGTTTCATTTGATATGATAAGGAATCAATATCCTCAATGGCGATACTGTGCTAACGACCATGCAGGAGAGAATTACGTCTTTATTTATTCGCATAAACCGACGACATTCTCTTGGAAAGGAAATCAGCGAGCTTCTCGATTGCCTACGGCACTCAAATTTTTCCACAGCATCGTGAGATAACTCCTAAACCCATTTAAAACAGTCTGCTTTGGAGCAAAAAAAACTCCTCTCAATGTTTTTATCGCCTTATGTTTCGCTTCGTTTCCGATCACTCAATTCTTAGAAGCTCTCAAAAGCCGGTGGAAAAGCGTCATCACATCTAATGAATATATCATTTTTCTGATTGAGTTGTTTCCCTGAACTGTTGCCGTCTCTTTATTACTAAACAGAAATCCTATCGAGATCGCTGTTTTTCTCTATCGAACTTTTCAAAGGATTATTCAATTTTCCAAGAATTTTCGAAGATTGCCAAAAAGTGCAGATTTTTTTCAGTATTCCATTCAAATTCATTGCATATCTTCTTTATGTACGAATAATTATCATTCAGCGTCGCAATTGAAAGTTGACTTTGCACATTATAGACTCGTATGATCTACATATTGATGTGTCTATAAGCGAAAAAATCGCAGATTACCTTCTCATTATCTTTTCATTTGTTCGCTAATGTTACTCCCTATAGTTTAGCGACTACTTATAGCGTAAACACCTTTCAAGTTGTTCATTGAAACTTAATGGTTACTTAGTTGAGTTGAATGTTGGATTGTAATCACCTGAATGAGCCGAGCACTTTTATTGTGGTGAATGTGGATTTGGATTTGTATGTGGACACGAATGAATAAACAGCAAAGCGCTCAATTGCATGTGTTTAACGGCATTTCGTGATCTCTTATTTACTCATACCTCAGTAAATGTGCATAATTCATAATAGAACAATCATGCTTCTTCCGTGATCACTAGATTGGAATCTTGAGATCAGAATTGTATCAGCGATAAGTTTCAGTCTAACAATCAGTTTTCGATGCACACGCATTAGTCGGTATCATGAGCATGGTGAAAGGCGCACGATTGCTTTGTGTGTATTTCTTTCGCATTGCTGTAAACATCCAGTTAAGTTTCAACTGAAAAGATTTGAGTAAAAATCTATTGAAAATTGTTTCGTTGATGCATACTGTTAAACTTGTTTAAAAAAATGCTAAATGTTAAAAATTTATTGCTACGTTGTTAAAATCTATTGCTCCGTTAAAAATCTTAAAAATCTATTGCTCCGTTGATGCATACTCTCAGGATCAATTGAAGTTGACCGAGGTCTTCGATCACAAAACTTCACTTTCAGAGTTGAACCAATCTCGACATCTCTTTCAATTTCACCTGAACCATTTTCAAAAACAAGTGCTTGCATGTTATCTAGCGTTTGTTGTGTTCAGTTTTGTTATGTGTTTGCGAATTTCTTAAACGAAATGTACTTTCCTGTCATTAATTTGATAGAAATGCGCAATGAAATGTGAAGCATAATCATTCAAGCATTTGCTAAATATTATGTTTTCATCAGACTGCGCAATTGAGCTCAAGAATGCGTTCGGCTAACGAAATGAACTAACTAATCGTAAGTCGATAAAATTTTGAGTGCAAGTGGACAAGTCTATTGAACGAATGCAGCTCTATTAACTTAGTAAAGGTATGCAGGTATAATGTATTTGGTTGTTGATATGGTTATACGAAGGCGAGTTAATACTCAACGCATTAGTGGATTGAGCAAAACTGCGACGAGTCTCATCAGCATATACATAATTTGATTTTAAGGTTATCATTAGTTCAGCGATAATCATCTCCATATTGATAATCTTACAACCGCATTTTCATAAAAATTTTATTATAGTGTGACAAATATTATCAAGTAACACCGATGCATGAGGATTATCAAATAATTTCCTCTCAAAATGGAAACGCTATAGAAAATCAAGTCGATGAGCAAATCAGTCTACAAGTCGATGAGCAAAGTATAATTTTCTCCCATCAATTAGGTGATCGTTTGGATGTGTTACGTTTTCATTGCGAAGGTTCCACCTCATTTCCTCAATAAGGCTATGAAAAGCCAAAAAAAAGTTTCCAGATTGTGGCTTACGATTAATTTTCTGCCTAATGAAGATGTAGCTTCAAGTCTGAAAACTATTCTCTTTATTGCTCTAAAGCAACTAAAATGTCATCGAAAAAGGCATTTGTATCATCATCAGAAAATTGACTCATCATGAATTGATATTAAATTGTATTACCGATTTGCTCGAAGACTTTCATGCTCTTCGAACATCTGAAACTTTTCTGCACCACTGAATGAATGTCAATGAACTTTTCCGTCTTTTTATTCTTCATAGAATTGTCTTCATCACATCATACTTGTTGTCGTAATTCAATGAATTTTAATCGGTACAATATGACGTTGATGCACGTATTGATGCATAGATATCACCTCAGTGGGCCACGGACATCACAAGCACGGTCTAGTTGCTCACATGTAAGCCTCATATTACAACACATGGTAAAGCGCATCATATGAGTTAGTTCAGCACTGTAGAAGCACGTTATTACACAAAACAAGAAATCAACGCAAATCAAAATGATTGAGGTCTGCTGAAAAATCCATTCAGAAGCGCTTACAAAGGCGTGCACGAAAAATTATTCCGAAAAATTATTTCGTCATTTCGAGAGACAATTTCTCAAATTTTTGCCCAACACATCGATAGCGACTCATTCATATTTCATAAGTTCGTCGAGTACCACTCATGCAAGTGAATGCTGCATATATTTGCTTTCTAACTTATACTTCTTGAAGTCTCCATTTTCAATTGCCATTATCAGTTTCCATGAACCGATATCACCCGCAGTTATTGGATAAACTGTAGCGTCGGAACTTCAAAATTCAAAATTTCCAGTGTTCCGAATAAGTGGACAGCATTTTGCTTCTTGTCTGCAGTGATTGACAAAATAGTTGGTTGACCTCTATTAGAATGTAGAGTAACCTATTGCCAGTGCGGACAAGGTCAGAGCTGATAACGCGAAGGCATCTGAGCCTCTGACAAGCGGCCTATGTGGACCCAGAGGGAAGTGGAAGAGATTCAGCTGTGTCCTCATAGATCTGACCAATAGTGGCTATTGGGCAGTCTGTAAACTTCGCGCTCATGATTCTGTGAATCCCAATTCTTCATTCTTATCAATTTATCTTTTTGATGACTAATTAGTTGCATCTGTATCAGTGTAGAAAACAACTCCTATGAAATGTTTATCTTTCGTCTACGAACATTTCTGAACATTCGTAAACTTCCTCTTCCATTTATCGTGGTTATTCATCATTTAATTCAGGTCTTATTCAATTGATACTTGGACAAAACCACGCTTATTGATAGAAAAAACAGCAAACTTGGTGCGCTTTCATTTTTAACAATAGCAGTAAAATCGAAAGCTTCCGTGCACTAAAATAAATGGATAAATCACAACGACACTTTGCTTCACAATAATGAACATAATTCTGGCTTATGTAGGCACAGAGGAATTAGCCGTTGCTACATAAGCTAGTAATTAATTCGAAACATATGTGATGACATCCTCTAGTGGCTATATTATAATTCTTTGTTGTTCTGGAGAGGACGACGCGGTATTCTTTTATTGGACGTAATCGATCTCATTTCCTTGGCTTATAGATTGCTTATTTGATGGCTTTTCTAATTTAACTCAATTCCTTCCCTGTCTAATCCAATTATCGTTTAATTCAGTTCTTACACCGGATAATGAACGTTGATTGGTGAATTAACCACGCATTCGAACATCCTTTCCATTCTTTTTTATCGCACTTTTTGCTATAAATAGGGTTCAAAAACGCTCTCTGTTTGATTTGGACCCTCCATTCTCCAGCTAATTCAACAAAATTACAATCATGTACGTGGACATTACCGTATTTACTTGTCTCACTTTTGCTTGCTTTAACTTGCCTCAGAATTAGTCATTCGATTCGACTCACATTACATTCCACATTCAGCTATTTTTTGAAATCATTTGAGGAAAAAAACCTCACAAAACTTGATCATTACTCACTTTGAGATTCTTGCTGTTTAGTGATGAACAGCATTTTTGAGAATTGCGCCGTGAAATTCATTCGTTTGGTACATCTCAAGATGATACGTTCCACACCTATCAAATATCACTTACATCTGATCGTGAGCAAAACATGATTAAATGTGCAGCCAAACTGATATGTCAATGAATAACATTGACCGTCCAGTACGCCCTTCACATATGCGCCATTTCGTTCAAAGTTTATTAGTGTATTTGGCAACTCTAATAGCTCATTTCGCGAATATTCATATCGCATTTAGATCTCAAATGTTGCTCTTTCATCAAAGTAATGTTTTGGATGGGGAAATTGGTGGAAACCTAGAACTGGTCAATGAAAAGTCAATATTTATCATTTATTGAAGCAGCTTCCAGTTCGCATGGACTAAAAATGAGGCTTTGATTTGGAATCTTTCAGATGCTAGACGCAAAACTCCTTGCATTGATCAAACGAAACATATATGAAACATTGCAATCAACTGGGATTTGAAATCGTCATCTGGAGACGCTGATTGAGGGAATTTTTTTTGGTAAATCATATTTGATCATTCTGACGTTGCTGTGCTCTTCCATTTTGCGCAGTTATTCTGTTCTCATTTCACGGGACGAAAATTGTTGAGGTTGTCCTCGCAATCTGCTCAAATGAACACGTAGTCATCGCTTCAAATAACATTCCAAGAAATTCATCAGTCCCCACTACAAAATTCCACTCAACGCATTCAGAGAACACTCCTCTAAGGTTCAGTATCAGTCGTTTTCCGCACCTTCAATTAATGGATAACATGCAAAATTTGTACTTAGGATGCGTGCAAGCGTTAATTAAAAATCCACTGACAATGTTGTCAGCCATCTTCTCTGATGTAACGTTGTAATTCAAGCAAATTCGTCGATCGAAAACTCTTACATTCTCTTTTTCCAACGAATTTTCAACTGAATGATGACTGTAGAGACGTACCTTTTTGTCAAGTGGAATTTCAATTTCATTATCGATAAATCAACGTTTCATATCCTTCATTGACCGATATATTCCTGCTTATCAGCGCTCCCATTTAAGCGAAATATTATCACTTAAAATTTTCACATTGTTTGATGTTAGCGAAAAGTGTTTTGTTGATTCAGCGCTAAGAGGGCGGAAAACTAATACAATTTTAAGTGGAATGCAAAAATGGGTCTATGGAAAAGTTCCGAATGGTAATGGGAACATTCTTTTAAAGTGTTCGAACACTCAAACGAAACTTTTTTTCATGCTGAAGTGTCTACTTGCGAAAGTTTTGCAATATTCTCAAGAATGCTTTTGAATTGATGCTTTGTCAAGCGTTGAAATTTCACTGAACAATAATCAGTACTTAAGTAGTTCCGTCAGTATCAACCATCTTATTCCTTGCATACTGTACTCTTACCCCACATTCACTTTTTGTTTGAATATTTCTATTCGTTATCCAATCCGTAAGATCACTCTTTTACGATATAGCCACATCTCATCTAATTGCAATATCACAATATCTGAATCAAAAAAATTCTAATTTGAGGACACATTCGGTTGGAATGCTAATGGCATCGTTCAGAAACATGTGTACGCGGCGATATGCGGCACTGATTGTGGTTGCTGTTTGCGACTGCGTTCGTACGATTAGCAGCAACGTTATGAATCGAAAATACCCAACGTTACGCGCTTATGCTTTGTAACGACACCAGTCATGTGTTCCAGTCGAATATTGATCTGTGATCTAACCGCGTTGAGGGGAGGCCATCAGTAACAGTAGAACCGTCTTGAAAAATGACGATTCCATAGGCTCAAGTTTATTGATTCGTTAAGGGCTGATTATTTGTTCGAGCTGGCTGAGAATTGTCCGATTATCATCTTGTAAGGCTGTGATCGACGATTACTTATGCTCAGCTCAGATTTTTGAGGAACTGGGGCACTTCTATGAGTGGCACTTCCATCACAATGTTGTTTTAATAGTTCTGAACCTGCCAACATGACAATTCGGCTTGCTGAACTGTCCGACGGTGAAAATTATGATTGACGTAAAAGTGTCAAAAAATCGCCTTATGGAATAGATGGTGTGGAAAAGGGTCGACGAAAATTTCCTTAACGAGAAAAGTACCGGCAAATTATGAACAGCAGATGCCCGCTGTTCATAATTTGGTTTGTCAAGAGCAATTTCAGTCTCGTTATCGATAAATCAACGGTTCAAATCCTTCATTGACAGACGTATTTCTTTCTGCTCATCAACGCTCCCATTTAAACGAAATATTATTACTTAGAATTCACACATTGTTTGATGTTAGCGAAAAGTGTTTTGTTGATTCAGCGCTAAAGGGGCGGAAAACTAATATAATTTTAAGTGGAACGCAAAAATGGGTCAATGGAAAAGTTCCGAATGATCATGGGAACATTCTTTTAAAGTATTCGAGGTGCTTAATGAGATCCGAGAGAGTTGAGATCCAACTGGCCAGTTCGCTCATTTCTTCTGTTCTTTCCCGAGGAATGCAAAAGAAGAGTTCAAGAAAAGAGGAAGTGAAGAATGGAACGGAACAGAACAACTGAAAGGCGGAATAGAACCGAATAGAAAAGTTTGCAGAAGGGTGGAGAAGAAACCTCATTATTTGAGGTTAATCACCTAATGATTGGCCCGGGAGAAGTGTTGCCGGTGCTCTTCCAGTAGTTATGCCGCTTTTTGATCGACATTCTTCTGATGAACAAAATCTGATAGTTTTCCAAACATGAGACGAAACTTTTCGGAGCACCCAAAATTTACAAATCCGCTGATTTCATTTTTTTCGTGTAATAAACTTTCTGTCTCGATTCCCTTGTGTCAATTACGATTAAGCTCGCCAATTTGCTCGCCAAACTCAACATTTAATTAATCAGTTCAAATCCTTTAAACCAATAGGAGACTTTCGATCGAATTTAGTACTGTTCGAACATCGAGCTAGTATGTATAAGATGATGGCGATGCCTCCTAACTTTTTGATGTGTATAGTTGTAGCTCTGTTGAATTTTCAGATACTCGAACATGTATATATTCGTTTACTTACCACTTCATTCACTTACGTTCAGAGGACATCTTTTGATTGCATCAGAATCGATGAAGGTTGCAAGCGGCTAGGACTCGTTAAGTGAATGAAATAAATTATTACATTCCAGTGCTCACATCTTCGCATACATCTGTGTGATTTCAGGTGTATTTTTGCAAGCAATTCAAGCATTTCATCACACTCACAAATGCACTTACCATAAATTTTTTTTGAATCATACGAGGTGAACAGCTAAAGAAAGATTCTTCATTCATTGACTGATAATCAGATTCTGAATCGCTTCAGAAATGTAAATTTGACGAGTTCACGAGACGCTCATGATTGATGAATGCTAATGAAAATTTCAGCACGCGATAAAGTTTTGCAGTCTAAGAATGTTTACATGGAAAAGTGAAGTTTTTCCGACTTTAGTTCCATTCATAATCAGGTGAAATCCGCATTTGCTCACGTATTTGATCGATTCATTGCAGTGTTCCAGTGTCAATATCTCATTAAGTTTTCGAAGAATTTCATGGATTTCGAGAACCTTTTATATGTCCTGTTCCGCATCGTTTAATCAGATATGCCGATCTTCGATTTTACCTACTTTGATTCTTGATTTTGTCCCCAAATCATTGCATTTTGCTCTACCCCGTTCTAGCTTGAACGCTTGTTGTTTTCAACTAATAAAATTGATCACTCGCGAACAAACAACACGAATTTATGGCGGGTATGATTATATAACACTGACGAATGATTCGTCAGCGCAATGTTCGTCAGCTCGAAGAATCTCGTAGTTGCACGATGAATTGAGTTCGGTGGAGGATAGAGAATTTGATAGAGTTGAATTTTGACATGCAAAAATTTTTGAAGTCATATTTCTGCGAAAGTTCTCTCTTTCATTCATTTAATTGATAATGACCAGAAAATTCGATACTTCATTGTCGCAAAGTCTCACAACCTTCCTGATACCAAAATGCGACTATTAAGCGATAATTTTCAAATCGTGTTTTTGAATGTGAATAAATTACAACATTGTTAATCAATATAAACCATTGCGAAAACACGAAAATACCTTCGTTTTCATTATAGGCTCCGTACTTGTCAGTTATTATTTTCCTTCATGTTCGCTACTCTCCGAAGACATTACGCATATTTTGAAACGAATTACTTCTCATGTGATGCTTAGTGTTAGCTTCTGCACGGGTTCTCAGGATCCCCAATTTGCAATCTCTATCCTTGCATTCATGTTTAAAAAACTAATGGGATTTCGGAATTTGATAAAACACCTCATTTTCTAAAATATTGGTGATGCACTCATCTTGAATTGTACATCAGTCATTATTCCCATTTCATTCAAATTCGGTAATATCTGTTGCTCACGAATGGATCAATCATTTATAATTGCTCCATCTCGGCATGGTGATTTCAAAGAGCAGTGAACAAAAATTCCATAAGTTCATCACTCTTTCGTCCTTGCTTTGTCCTTCATCAACGACATTGCTTTATTATCGTCCACGTTGATCGTTTCTCAATGCTGGCGTTAACAGTCGATGCTGCGATTTCATAAAGTTCTCGCCATTTAAAAATGATCTGCACTTTACAAACACCAGTAATTTTGTCATATTCACTGAAACAACATCGGACGTGTCTTGCATTCCGAATGCACAAACGCTTCTGAAAAGTGAAGAATTGTTCTCATAAATGTTCACTGCAAATTAATGCAATGATCCGATTAAAGTGAGGACTACTGAACCGGCGTGTGGATCCGTTTAAATTCCGTTCCGTTTGAATTTGAAAATTATTGCCTGAAGAGCGAATGGTTGTCTTACCGATCGTTTTAAATGGCCTTCATTTTAGGCTCAATAATTTCAACGCAGATGAAGTTAAGGCGTATTTCACTGTCCATGATTGGTGTAATTTCCAGAGTGCGTGTTATACTGAGGATATTATTTGAGGACATTGGGGGCATTCAGGACAAGCACATTCAGACAAGTTTTCAATTCAAAAATTCATAGAATTATACTATTGCAATCACGATAGTCACGAGTTCACGGGCAAACACTTGCTGTATTGCGATGAAAATACTCTCTGTTTTGTGTGGAATTGTTTGCATGGGTGACAATGAAATGGAACATACGCAAATACTCAATTGGTCGTGTCATGATAGCGACAGCTTCAATCCAGCTTCGTGCTCTTCGTAATCACTTCAGATGCTACATTCAGTTCATCATCCAATGTTCTCTCAGCTGATTCTTCTTTTTTCAACGATTCTCCTTTATGTTGCTTTACCGGCAATGAACATCTCACACTGGCTTTCTTCTTGAGCACTCATCATTTTCGAATGTGGAAAATAGTCCTTGTCAATGCGAACTGTAAATTTGCAATGGCAGACTCGAAAACGCGGTCGTTATCAAAATGCTGAGGCCAGGAAAAATTACGGAGTCCTCGAAATTCGCCCTTCCCCGCAACACATTGGTTTTGCATACTATGAACTATTTGCACCCAATTCAGTTCATAGGATTTCGCTTTTAACGACTTTTTTTCGCTAACAATACAATTAAAACTGTTTCAGTCACTAGTCAAAACAGTCGTTATGTGGCGTATCAAAAATTTCTCTATGCTTGGTCGCTCAGCGATAGGTAACCCACCTCGAATGGACTGTAGTAATGCTGAAACTAGTGGTGCGGCTATTTTCAAAACTGTTCTTGTGCATCACACTTTTCCGGTCACTTGTTCTGTCGCAATATAACACAGGACTCACAGATGTGGTGATAAACGCAAAAAAGTTTTCGTTTCCTTCACTCTCCCTACAGTTCGTCGTATTCATGTCATTTTGATTGATTCTAATGGAAAGCTTTACAGTTTTATCTTCGGAAATCACATCGATTGAGTCTTGTCCATAACTGAATGAAGTCTGTTTGGGTGCACATGGCAAATGAATGAATGAGTTTCAATTCGAACATTTTGATCGTGATCAAATGATCACCTTTTGCTAGATGAACACGTATGTGTTCTGAGTTGTTCTCGCACAAAATGTTTGATTCCAAGAAAAGTGAAGAATGATGATCATAATATCTTCAATATTTGGATTTGTTCTGATTCCCAGAAATAATAAGAAATTTCATGAAGCGGGCTTATCGACGAGATGTGCGGATTTTTCTTGAGATCTCCTTATGCATGAGATATTCTTCTCAGAATTGCATCGTTACCGATGATGCATAAGAAACCTACTGAAGAAACAGTCATTAAGAGGATTTTTTGTGAATAGACCACTTGGAATTTTATGGCTTCAATTAATTTTGCTTATGGCTTCAATTAATTTTGCTTATGGCTTCAAGTAATGTTAATGCTACACAGGTATGCTTATGGCAGGGAAAAGATTAAAAATCTGTTAAAGTCCTCCAGAAATATCTCATATTCACCTCGGATAAACTGATTGTGTTTTGTTGACGATTCATGAGAGATTGTTTCGAGGCTTCTCCCAACTGTTCGGAATGTGTTATCAACATTCCTTTTAAGTCATCTTCAGACAATTTTCGATTTCAGGGCAAAAAAAATTTTTTGAGGGAAAAATTCATTTTTCGATAATTTGTTTCGGTCTCATTCTTTATTAGATATTGCGAAAATTTCGTTTGGTCGGAAAATACATCTCGATAAATTTAGAGAATGTTCTGGAATTATGCTTATATCATCTCTTAAAATTTTCATTGATTCCGCTGAAACGTGAGATTATTTTCTCAACTCTCGGAAATTAGCCACTGACTTTCTCAGAAATGTTTTGAGATGTCGTGCAAACTCTTATGGTTCATCGAAAGCTCACGATCAGTTCAAAAACCGTCTTTCTAATCTCATCTTCTGAGTTTATCAGAGCTGGTGATGCATACTAATCAAACACTAGTTTGGAGAATGTTTAGTTTTTATCTAACCGTTGGATCTGAGAACTCAGGAAATACACTGGATTTGAAATGCACTGGATTTGAAATGAATCAGTTTTTCGTTCCGTTGTCGTCATCAGTACATGCCGTGCTTTCTTACAATCAGGATCACTCACGTCTTATGATTCGCAGACGCCGATGCATCATTATTCTCATCAGTTTTGCAGTCGTTTCCTTATATAGCTACTGAAAGGTCATTAGGAAAGGCAACTTAGCTTTAGTGACTCAGAAACAGTTCAGCGAAAATTTATCCGTCACAAATCCTCAGAAGAGAAATAATTTCATGAAATCCACTATTTTATTTTCTGTGATTTCATATCCATTTCTTACTTATTTCATATTAATCATCTTTATTTCATATGCAATCATTTTATTTATGGAAACATATTTATTTCATATTTTTTATTTTCCTATCTTGTTGATTAATCATATCGCTAAAAGCACTCTGCAGTCTCGCTGTTTTGATGAATTGATAGCGCTTGCGCACATAATCACAAAATTATTCGATCTCTTTGGTACCATTCAATAGGCGGCACGCTTCCAAGATCATCGCTTCAAATCTAGTTTGCCCACAAAATCTCCAAAGAAGCTGAACAACATTAGTTATGTTGAATAGCTTGAAATTTTTTGGTCAGCCTCATTTGTTTAGATCGGATGTCAACGTGAAGACATCTCGCATGACCTCTATCCACTTATTCACATCGTATGCAATTTCTTCCTATCTTCTTACCACAAATTTCCACTTTCATGATGGCCTTTTTAGTGACCTTTTTGATTATTTCGGGTGCTAATGTACTTCAAAGAATTTCTCTCTTGATGTGTATTCTTTGAGACCGGGTATGCGCCTATAACCGGAATTGCAAATGAATTCGATAATAATTCATTAGTATCATAAATGATTATCGAATTTATTCGATATTAATTCATCAGTATGCAATCATCTATTATGAATGGAAATATTCTGAAAATGACACACTTGATGGAGTATGCGGATGAATGTGACAAGTGAAGAGCAAGATTGATGTCGATTTCCAAATAATTGTATCATCAGAATGTATTTAGTCAAAAGTTTATATGAGATGAATGAAGTCATTTCGGTGTCAATTATTCATGGATTATTCCATTGAATATTTCAATTCTAAATATGTCAAACGTCATTCAGTGTTCAGTTTCATTGCCAATTCATAATACCACATTGCATAATATTTGATGTGGTGGCAGGCATTCTTCTAAGAAGATCCGTGTTCACATTTCAATTCAGTGGCAATTTATCGTCAATTTTGAACTCTTTATGGTATTCACGAAATCAATGCGTACGCAGTTGTCACTTGTACTAGAACAGTTATATAGTTTTCACTTCATTCTGTATAGGAAGCAAGTGATAGTGAGATGTCAATTTCGTTCTGGGGGGGAGGTCACGTTTGTTTGTGAGAGACGTTGAATGCCGAAATCATCAAGAACATGAAGTCTACTGAGCATTCCTGTCAACTGCACTCCCTATGAACTAGGAGTTGTAAGTGCAGTGGAACCCACAAAGTGTTTATCAAATAAAGACTGTAATTGACTTGTTATAGCCCCAAGAGGTGTTATATGTTATACTGATATCTAAGAATATTTTATTAATTGCTAAACTCAATGTAAAACTTTTCCCGATGCACAACCATCGGAAAATGATTCATATATAACCTTTCGTCAACGTTCACTTATTGCTATTGTGCTTTTTTCAGGAATGTTGTCGCGAATTCGTTGACTGATAATGAGTTTGGGAGTTTTTGATGTAGTTTCTGAAGAGAGCTTTTCGTCGAGTCGTGTCATTCAACCAGATGATCTATATTCAATTTACATCCTTTTCATCATCATTGCATTGATTATCGTCGTTTTCATTTATCCAGTAGAGTTCACATTGTTTGAACGCAGCAGAAGATTATTGCTCCAATTTTGATTGATCATTCCGTAGTGAGATCAACTATAGAGCTAGCTTATTTATCCGTTTTGAACGTTCGTTTCTGAAAATTAGTTCTTATATAAGTCGTGTTTGCGATGTTTTTGCCGTTAAGCAGTTTTGAATCAATCACGCAAGTTGATTTCGTGAACGCATATGCATGAATGGGTATAACCGGAAACGCAGCGAAATTCTCTCGTAAAGGATTTTTTGCTTACATTTAGTAGCCTTGCAGTAATGCTTCTTCTCCTAATTGTAAGGCAAAATCGTAAAACAGTCGATATCGGAAGGAAATTTTCTGCGCTATTAGAGTTGCACTTCCCCTCTCCCGATAGACTTTCTCGGTCATAGAGTTATGCCGCAATCCACAATTGTCTCAATCACCGCACGATTTTTGATCACTTTGAAATCACTCAAAGTCTAGCCACGACCATCAATTAAGCCATTTACAGATTCAAGCATGGGATTGATCTCACGTTCGGGTGAGCCTTAGATTCGGGCCTGAACAAACGAATGAACTGCATGTGATCAACGGACATATGATGAAAACCAATGCAAACATAAAGCACCCCTTATACCATAAACAAATTTCTTGCAAGAAATAGTTCTGATTCCATAAAGCAAATTGCTTGAAACTATAAATACGGTTGTTTAATCGAGGTTTTGAGGGTTTCAGTCTGAAACAATATTAAATTAGCGCAAAAAATGTTCGTATTTTTGCAGTGTCCGAAAGGTGATTCTGAATCGTCACATGTTCGACATTTTTTCTTTCAAAAAACGAGAGGCGATTTGAAAGTTTCAATGCTTTTTATCGCGTTTTAGGTGAACGACTTGAAGTGTTCGATATTTTTTGTGGTTTTGAACGATATATTATCGTTTGCTATTATCGGTTCTCATGCATCGATTTCGTTATGCACGTTGTGTTTTGCAGTGCAAAACGTAGCGATTCAATCCGTTCGGTGTGTTGATTTTGGTACGTTTTGAAATTCAGTTAATTTCAGACTGAAACATCGAATGTGCTGATAGAAAGCGATATTGTTGGTGTTGATGTGCATCACGAATGTTGATTACAATTCGACGCACGTCATTCGTTAGTTCGAGCGATGTTGAACTGAATATATTCAGTCATCTTATGTTAGAACTGACTATCTTAATCACAATTCTCAGCAATTGTTTCGCCACAGCAAACCCAAACGACAGTCGAAATAAAGCGACTGAACTAAAGACATGGGCATCGAAAAATTTTGTGACGTGAGTTTCAATGCGATTCATCGCATTTCCATTCTCTCCTTCTGATCTACGAAAGGAAACGTGCGTTGTTACAGTGCCTCCGTTTTGATCCGATTGTGCACGTTGATTTAAGCATTCACCAGATTTTGGGTCAACACTATTGCATACTTATCCTCTTTATGGCAGCCAGTTCGGTTGGGATTCCGATTGAAAAATGCGCTGAATTAGAGTGAATTGATCGTGAGAAGTTGGATGAACCTTTTTGCATTTGCGTTGAATGAGTAATACCTCCTAACAAAGAAAAAAACTTGAGTGAACCTGACTAACAGAACTTATCACGAAAACTGGTCTGACCTTGGGCTAACCTTCTTAGTCATGACAAGAAAACATGTCCGTGAACTTGCGTTAAACGTTAGATTTTGACAATTTCTCGTCAAGGTTTTTAATGTGTTCTTCATTGGAACTAGCATTTATAAGAACAAAATCGACAGTAGTTCATATTGAAGGATTTGTTGGCGTACAGCTCTCAGAATATGGTAACTTGCAGAACATTTTTTGCTTCTGCTGAATTTTTGAGTTTTGAAGCGTAAGATAAGATTCCAAGTTCTATTGCATCATAACCAAAGCTCGTTTACGCTCTGTTGAAACATATCAACAATCGTTGTTAAATGAACTGATATGAGATTCAAACTTTTAAATTAAAACAAAAACTTTGATCTTGTTTTTGCGTTCTGAAAGTTATGTGTTGCTGATTAATGCTGAGTCAAGATACCGAATTCATCAAGTATTCAAATTCAGCATAGGAATATTCTTTCGATGTTGCTGAATGAATTTCAGATGTATATTCTGTTTGGACTATGACGATTATCACGGCCTATCGGTGTTTGGTTGCAGCGTTAAGAAACCGCTTACGTGCCTTGGTAATCTATGTTACATGAGTAAGCATCAAATTTTTTTCCTCCTCAGCTGCATTCTAACTTATCGTTGTCTCACTCATAATTATGGGCATTGCATTGATCTGCATTCAAGTTGACCGCGGATAATTTTGTGATTTTTTTCTTATTCACGCATCGTGCTTTTGATGTCATAAGCCGGTGTCGTCTTCATTTTCTCATCATATGAGCGAACAAAATTGCTTCAACTTCAGGGCAACATAAGAAGAGTAATTTTTTCCTGTATACAAGTGGATGCCTTAATTTTACAAACGATGAATACAATACGGTTTCGAAGAGGAGGCGCCATGGCCTTGTCGTGAGGGGAGACACTGGGCAGGAAACGCAATTATGCGAGGTAAAAATATCAAATGTACTCAATCAGTGCTTGTAATTCTTCACATTCTCCTCCCCAATTTCTAGGAGTTTTCCTATGTTTCCTGTTTTCATTTAGTGTTAGATGGAAACTTTCCTGTTCTTCTCAAATATCAAACGAATGTCTTGAAGATAGCTTATTTAAAAAATCGTTTTTTTTCGGGTGATTTAAAAATTAAAATATTTTTCAAAAATTTATTAAAATTTTTAAAACTTATTAATTTAAATAAGAAATTAAAAGAAAATAGAAAAAGAAAAGAAAGTGAAAATGAATATTAAAAGAAAAAAATTGCAAATTTGAAGAAAAATAAATATTAGAAGAAAAAAGTGAGAGTTAAATTGAAAAAAAATTTTTTTACAAACTTATTCAAAAAAATATTTTCGGGTGATTTAAAAATATTTTTCGGTAGAAAATGAGTTCGGGTGATTGAGTTAGCATAATTCTGTGCGGAATCATAAACGTTCAAATTTATGCTGACAAAGTTGCGGGACCACGTGGAAGCCAACCACCGGGCATCTAGGCTCAGCGCTAGCGCACTACCCACTAGGCCATGCCACTGCTGCCAGATAAAAATTCAGAACGTAACTTCAATACACTGAAAACCTTTTCCTCGCCATATTTCGCTTCCACTTTGTGTTTCGCAAAAATTTTTTGCATATTCATGATCAGCTCGAGCAGCCCTACAATATGATATATATTTCATGACGAAAGGCCAGATTAAGTTTGTGACCTTTCCTTGTGAGATCAGAAGCAATGAGCGATGTAACATTCGAAAAATTATTTTAGGTTTCATCGAACATGAACACATGTGTATGTAACAATAATAATCGATGTAACAATATCTCGTCGTTGGCACCGTTCACCGAACTCACAACGCCTCTTTTCGACAACATCGAATTTGATGAGCTTTCTCATTTCAGGTTATTAGTCTTCAGCATTTATTGATAGTTTCGAGATGAACTGAGAAAACTGAGCAATCAGTTCAATAAATTCGGTCCGAGTCTCTGCATGAATCGCTTTTAAATACTTCTGTAGCTAAATTCAAACCTAGAAACAAAGCTATTGAAATGATTTTCGATATGGCGTGTGGGATATATTTCAAACTGTCTTTCTCTCATTACAATAGTTTAACGTTGATCGTGATCATTGCCATCACAAATTTCAGATATTTTCTACCGAATGATTCACTGTTGAACGAGATCAAAACGAACGATAACGAGTTGATGTCTCGTTTGGATGAATACTTCATGATTCGAGTGTACAGCAGTCGATTTCCGCAACTTCGTTCCCAAATAACGACACCAACAATGAATTTGAATCTGTTGTGCCATTTCATATTGTGCTCAGTGTTTTTCGTTTATTTGTTTTAATTCAATACTGACAATAAATTTCACGAATTATTTTTGTTTGAAATGTTTGTAAATATCACCTGTTATTATCATAAGCGTGGCTGTGCTGATCTGTGAACTTCTGATTTCACCGACATTCCGTCGGCAAAACATGTCTATCCACAAATATTTGATACATCAAAACTGAGTGCACCGTAGTGCTCGTCGGGGAGCGGGAAGGGGAGGGGGGACCACATCGTGAAGTAAAGTTGATGAGGAGAACCTTCGAAAAAAGTTGAGGAATCACCGGGAACGGGTTCCTCGTCGGGAACCCCGACGAACACTAGTGCACATTGGCTACTTTAATGTCTACTACATCAAATGTTCGGCACTCATCGTATCATCACGTTCAGACTGTACATTTTTTTGCCTTCAAACTCAATGCGCTCGTTAATTTTCCTGTGTGTGTGATTGTCTTATTTATTCTCAATTTCCATTTCTGCTCGTTACACCACACAGTTCGCTAGTCGTTTCAAAGAAAAATAAAACTGACTGTATCCCTTCCACGCAAATCGCATTCGATTTTGCAGAGGTTGAATGAACCTGTGGATTCGAAAGGTACAATTTGTACATTCTAAAAACGTTCCCTGAATAAATTTTGCAGTTTTTCCAATTCTTAAATTTTATAATCGGTCGTCGAAGTTTCGAGTCGTTACAAGAGGGAATTCACGAGCAGATCGTTTCGGCCAAAAATGTTCGAAAAATTCATAATGCATTGGATGTAAACAAATAACGGCAACACCTCGAATAGTTTCCAAAATCTTTAACAATTGCACTGTGGGAATTGAATTTCAATTTCAATTTTAAGACCAGACACACCAGTGGAGCATCTAAAAAATTATTTCGAAGACCTTATCTTCAGTTCGTGAGTGCCTTAAAGGAATTTGAATTTATCATAAAATTACCTATACCATATCTGGACTGGACTGGCCAGGCTATCAAACGTTTGTAACGTTGCTGGCCACAATGCTCGCAATGTTTCCGTGCACATTGTTTTAGCCTCAAGTTACGCCGTCACCCCGCTGGCTAGGCGAGCAGGCCATTGTTTACGTTTATGTTTATGGTATGGGTCGTTTGGTCGTTTAGATCGTTTATGATATAGGTCGTTTGCTGGGGGACGAAATGACCTATACCATAATCGAGAAAATTTTCAGATTGATTAGAAAGAAACTGCAATAAATATTCAAAAATTTATGAAACGAATGGATCACAGATCAATTGAAATGCAGAAGGCTATCGAAATTCATAGCTGTTATCGCTTGTGGAAGTGCATCTGTCATGTATGTGGTGTGATTGTCTCGGAATGAAATATAGTCCGCACATTGCCATCGAACATTCGTTGACAGGAAATTTGAAGTGAGTAAAAGTGAGAGATTAAGCTCAGCATTGTATCAAATTGGTCCAAATATTAAATTTCTCATTGAGGTGCGGCCATCATAACTCCAGGATATCCTCACGTGAACTCAGCGTTTCGTTTCGGTGAGTGAAGCACAATCGTGAACAAACCCAAATTGAATATTTCATCTGTCAACAACACAAAATATTGAACAATATCCACATAGGTATCAGTAGCTATCAATCACACAATAATAATAGGAGTCAAGAAAGTTGTATATGTGGAAACTGAATGTTTTGCAATACTCTCCTCTGAAAGATTTATTTCGCGAGATTCACGTCACAGAACGATAATAATGAACCTTGGTAAATCACGAAAACATAATTGAAAGAACGACAAGAAATACAATCGACAATTGACCATTTTAGACGAGACTGAAAAGTGAACCCCATCCAGAATGTTGCAAAGTAGGCATATATCAAATTCCATGGAACTTTGTGTCTCGTATCGAAAATGTCTTTTTTAATGCCGATAGTTGATTTCGAAACTGATAATTAGAGGAATTTAAGTAAGGGCTCTATCAATGGATCGAGTTCAAGTAACAGTGAATGAGTTTTCATTTTCAATGTGATAATTACTTTTCTTATAAGACACCAAATTTTCACGACGTCTTTTGGAGGTATCCTCATAGATGCGTCTCACTATAATTGGTATTTCGTCGGTACAACGAGCAGCCGAACGTAATTCCTCAAAATAATCCCATTGTGTTTCACCTAAAACGTGAAACGTATCTCCACTTTTTCCGAGTCTTTCCAATTCCCTGAAACTAATCCCTTTTGGAACATTGAAACAAGCTTGTTTTTGAGTCAATCAGGGTCTTCTTACTGCATCTAATTGCAGTGGTCATCGAAGCGCTGATTGTTTGAACGTTCAGGCTTGAACGCAATTGTGTTGAATCTAAGCATTAGTACTCATCTATGGCGCATACACTGATGAAATTATAAAAGTACGGGTAAATGATCTTGAGGCTAAACAGTAGTTCTGACCGCACGGAACAGTGTTTTTTGGTGAGCACTATTCATCGCACGCCAATAACGATAGTCAGGAAATTGTGCATCTCTGGAAAAATTCTCTTCTGATGCGAATAAATAGTCGGTTGAATTAACAATTGAATGGATTTATGAAGAAAGCAGTTGAAAACTCACATTAATCGTTTACTCTCCCAATTTGTTAAATGTTGTTGTGGAACGTTTTCTGTTCGCTTGATGAAAGCAATTGCCAGTTTGCATTGGTATTCAAAGCACATGAATGGTAAAACGCTCGTGTTAAGACCGATGAAAAACAGCGATCGAGGATATTTGACGTGAACACAATGCAGATATGTCGGTGATAACATCTTTTCATCGTATTTCAACTGGATCAAATCGTTCAAAAACTCACACCTATACAAATAACCAGTGCAGTAAATTAGCGAATGCACACCTTCTAGCCGACGACCATCTTCCAAAAACAAATCATTACCATCGCAACGTATTAATTTACCACACTGTTCGATATTTTCTGGTAGTTTACATTTGATTGGTGCTTTATCGCTTATCAGATATATCTGTAGCGGATAATAATCATGGTCACTGATGCTATTATTTTCTTGATTATTATCTGTTGTCACTATTAAGTCAGTACTATGTATATCCGAATTACGGCTCTATTTATCATCGCAATTAACACTATTCTCACTGTGACGATATTGGATCAGATAGATGAGAAGATAGAGGTCACCTTTTCAGCTACATCAGTCAGCTGTAGCGCAATATCCACACCAGACGGTCCTGCCCCAACCACAGCGACACGTTTGTTAGCGTACGGTCGTGGAGTGCGATAATTATGACTGTGTATTACGGTACCGCTGAATGACCCGTCTATGCAAGGTACGAATGCTTTAACGTAGTGTCCATTGCAAACGAATACAACGTCAAAATATTCAGTGGTTGTCTCTCGAACATTATCCGATTGTCCTCTTTGAGAATATCGCAATTGCCATCTTGAATCAACACGCCGTACGTCGTCGACCGTACATCTTAGCTAAATTATAGAAGTGTCAAGCATGGAAATTCGATTCAAGCGATGATCAAGTCAGTCATCAGCGACTGGAAGCCAGTATCTTTGGATGACGGTTGCAGGCCGAGAAAAACAATAAATGAAGGTTACTTCAAGAGGGAATGCAAAAAGAAAGATGCAGTGCACGACGCGGAAGAGCTTCACGCAGATCCGTTGAGATCTAGTTTTAACAACCAGAAGATGAGAAAATAAAAATAAGGAGGGAAAGGTTGATGGTCAGTGAATAAATAAACTGTTGAATAAGTGAACGCACCTTAATGAATTGTTTGATTGGTTCGGAATATTTTCGAAGATAGTCGAGAACGTCATAATGAGCGATAAAAGAAGGTAGATTCGACGGAAATTCAAGGTCGCTGAATCGCATTGCTTCTTTGGGAAGATTAGTCCTTCAAATAACTAACAGCACTGAAAGTTCGTATCGATAGTCTTTTGTCATGATTCTTTTCATTGACTCTACTGATATGATTGTTCATATAGAGGACGATCAGATGGAGTGATTTTGTCACGGTAAACTGAAATGATTCAATAGTTGTAGTTTCAGATCACCTCACATTGTATCCATTGGACTGTTTATTCGATTCATCAATTGACTGAGATTGCATTCAAATATAATTTATGACAACGAAACAAAGAAATAAGCAAATGAAGCAAAAATTCACCTCATATTTTCGTACATACTCGAATGGATATTAATTTCAGGATTGTATACCCAAGTACCGCCGACTGAATCAGCTGCTTCAAAGACCGTAACATCGAAACATGCCTCAACACATCGGCGTGCTGCACAAAGTCCGGCCGCACCTCCTCCGATTACCGCCGCTCTTAGTTTATTCATTTACACTTCAGTCAATCACTCCACATAAGCGCCTTGAAACGGGTCGTCCACATGGACAGCTCAGTAGATGTATCGTTGATATGCTTCAATATACTTTGTATAAGAAGTTTCACGCGTATTTTGAGCAACCTTAACACTATCCACTTAAGTTAGCACTACGCATGGCTGACTATATTACCCTGACTAGAAAACCTCTCGTCAGATCCAAGCATTAAGTGCATCCGACGAGAGGTTTTCTAGTCAGGGTAATATAGTCAGCCATGCGTAAGCATCGACGATGCATGCACAAATTTCATTTCGGACGTAGTAAAGGTAGCTAAATTTTATTCTGTCAGTAAATTGAACCGCAAAATAGAGGAGCAACGAAATGTCGATTGATAAAATACTCGAGAATAGGCTCCGTAATCTCGGAGTGAGAGGAATTGAACAATATAAACACTGATATGTACACAGCGACACTCAACGCGTCTTCTCTTAACGAACGAATCGATTAAATGCTAACGTTAGAAAACAAATGAGCGCAAAATTTCCAAGTGAAAGCGTAGGAATTGATTTTGCTAATACAAAAAGGACGGTGTTCTTGGAATGGAGTTCAGTTCACTCCAATAGTTGTCGAGCGTAAGTGCGTGACGATACATTTTATGTTGTTTCTCGTTTATCGTGATATTTAAATTGCAATCGCTGAAGGCATACTTATCACTTCAATGAATGCGTTCGTGAGCGTACCTCTCTCAAAACGCTAATAAAACAAATTCGATACGGAGAAAAATTCATGGAAACAGAGAGAGTCTCTTTCCTCAGTTCATGCACACGCAGAAGAATAGACATCCAATTAGTTATTCATATATTGATGACTCCTCGAAAAAAACCTCATCCAGTTGCTACGCGGAGGAAGATTTTTTAGTCTCTCCTGAATATATTGTTCAAAAGAGTGGTGAGAACATGTTATTGTTACGTTCAAAAGAGAACAACAATAATATGACCATCAAAACAACCAATTTATTTCGGTGTGTTGTTAGCGATGAAGCGATCGTTGATGTGCTCAGTAATCTACAAATAATGAAAACATGTTATGGTGATCAAATGGTGCACTAAATCGACCATCACGTGAAATTCACATCGAAAATCATTTGCTCAGAAAAAGGCGAAAAGCAGCGTTACAATAGGCACTCTTCTAATTCAACTGCCTCCTGATCAAAGATCCACCGGTGCGTTCTTGACAATATCTGGCTGTTAACAACTTCAAGCTCCGCATTCATTTTTAATAAATCGATCGCTTCAATTTCGTCGCAGAAGCCTGAGATACCCCCTCATGCGCACAGTTTGCTATCATTAGAGTTGAATAGCAGCATTCAAAGAACAAAATTTAGGGAACACACTGCGTAAAAGCTTAAAAATACCCGAAATATTAATCGTAAGATAGCTGATGATTGTTGTTCAGCATGCATAAACTGCTAAAAATGCTCAAAACCGTATGATGAATCGTCTCGGATATCTGATTTTGCTTGACATCATAATGAAAAATTGCACATTCTCAAACAAAAATGTTCATAAACTGTGTCGCGACTAGCGTGAAAACCTAGCATATAATGATAGATAGCACTCAAAAGAATATCGTGCTTAAAATCAAATAAGAAACATCGTGCAATGGACTGATAGTTTACCGGTGTAACACTGGGCTCTGAGGATCCGATCAGTTCAGAAGACGTGAGTTCGATTCCACGCCGGTCCAAAATCTTTGACAATGTTTGACCTCATTAATGAGATAAACAAACGAATATCTCAATTTAAGAGTTATTCAAAAAGGGCTTAGTTCCGACAAACTGATCACTATCCATAAACCTAACCAATTTTTTGCCGAAAATTTCATCCCCGACTAGAATCGTTCATAACCTAACATTCTATAATATAAACATTCAGTGTTCCAACAGACTTAGAATAAAATAAGAAGAGCACAATTTCAGTGGCTGCTTAAAAATCGGGAATAAATCAAATAAGTTCAGAGCTTCGGTCTGAATTGATCCCGAACTTATAGGAATACACTATCTTTATGAATAGCATTGCAGTAAAATTGCCTACCCTCTCAATTTAAACGCCTGATGTGTCACCGTTTCTGTCTGCAAACAGTGCTAATGAAGAGGATTTCAAACTGGAAAATTTTTCTCCGGAAATCTTCGTCGTACAATTAATGCTTGTAAGTCGGTAATTAGCTGTACATTGTTTATCAGATAACACAATTCATATTCACTTCATTCGAAAACTCATTTACGAATGAAGTGAATGATAGGCACACAATAGAAGGAAATTGATCATTGGATGGACGTATGAACAAGGATAAAATTACATCGTGCACGAATAGGCATCAGAGCACAGCAGCACAATCACAAAAATACGTATATATGCACTGACTTCTCAACTATAAACATTCTCTTCAATCGTCTGAACGACATTCTCATATCAGTTCCACTCCTCTTATCAACTCATATCACTGCATGCATCATTTCCAGCACTGTCACACTTCTTTCGAGCCATTCTGGTCGTTCTCGCATTGAACAGATCATCTCTGCAGTACCAAATGCACGTAGCAGACAAATGCAAACGAAAGCTGCTCAAAGGTAACACAGCTTTTCCCTAACGAAGAAGTACAATGATAAGAATGTTAAAAAAGGCATGCACTAGGCATATATGAGACTATCAAAACACACGCTTTTCAATGAAGCATGAATATATATTTCAACGCTCAACATCAGCATTTTTCAATTAAGCATTACTGGTTGGTGTTCATATATTTTGACTGCTTTACTGCACGAATTTTGAGGTGCATGCAATTCGGACATGAAAGTGAAGGATCCGGATATAGGAAAACGATTTGCAGGATCTTGCTGGCACCTTTGGGAAATAATTGCAAAAATTATTATCACTTCAGAGATACCCGAATTCATCTAATGCATTCTTACTAGATGAATTCGGGTATCTCTGAAGTGATAATCGCCTCACTGAAATAACTGCACAAAGCGATAATGAACAAGAAATTGATAACATAAAATGTATGAGAATCAATGATATCGCACAATTTAGTCACATAATTTTGTGAGGCTCTTCAATGTCACAAAATCAGTTTAAACTATTAAAACGTATCAAAATTACATGAAATATTATTATAACGATACGGCAGTGAAAGAAATGTCACAAGTTATCGAAAGAGCAATCTTTAGAGCTTTGAGGAAGTCTCCTTTAACGGTATGATTTAACAACTTTCGACTCAGTGAGAAAGAGAACAGTGAAAAGCGGACTGTCCGTATCAGTAAATTTACCTCAAGTCATGAATGTTCAGTGAGTAATTTGTTCGACTGAACCCTTCCGTTACTTTTCATTAGGGCGTCTTCATAACATAATTTATAATATTTGGGTCTGATCCCTGGGAAAAAGGAATATTCCAATCACCTTCTGTTGTTCCATTCACCTCCAAAATTTCAATTGTGGACGAATGAAGTTATAATTTGACTGATGAAGTGGAGCTATCAAAGAGTGCTCTTTTGATGGAACACGATTACCTAACAATCTGATCCACATCAAACACAAAACAATTGCTGACAGAAATTACCGATGAAACCAACAATACGAATTATTGAATGCTTACGAGGGAAGGTCACAAATTTTAGTCAGAGCATTACTTCATTACACTGAAAACCTTTACCCCGTCATATCTCTCGTCCTTTTTGGGTTCCGCAAAAAATTCCATAATCAGTTTCACGAAATTACTGAAAAAAATTATCGATGATATATACATGAGCTCTGCAATATAATGCATATCTCATTTCGAAACGTGCGGTTAAGTTCGTGACCTTTCCTTGTTAGCGATTAGCTCAGGCATTGAAACGACAATCACTCAACGGCTTATCTGCGTAACCCAAATAAGCATTTATTTCTTGTAGATTCCTCGGTCTATTATGGCCTCCTTCACTGCTATCTGATGAATCACCACTGCAAAAAGAAGGAATCAATTCATCATTTATTCATCAGTAGCAATAACCATGAGAATGAAGAAAGTAAATAGATGCAAATTGGATGTTTACTGAGGAAAAGAGTCTGAAAAAGTATAATTTATGAGTTCTGATGGCAGCTATAGAAAAGTTTGCTATATCAGTCGATAGAAGAAGATACAAAAGCATCAACGGAACTATTTATCAACGTTCTTTCAAGGAAGCTTAGTGGGAGTATAGATACATCCTTCGAATACCTCCCTTCTTAGTCTTCTTGTGTATGCCTCAATGATGCTGCTTGGATGATGAGAAGGAGCAGTTGAATCAAAATATCACTATAGAGGCCTCAGCATTCGTCGGCGAACGGGGTCTCCATCGGGGACCTCGATGGGAAATGCGGAGAGAGCTCCTCTCGCGCAATTTGCACCCCACTTTTTGGCGTGGACTCCCCCTCCACTTTTCCCTCGCGGTGACCCCCCAGTCCGAAAAACTGCTCCCCGACGAACACTAAGTGGGAGTTCATCTTTTATAAACACATTTCAAGCCATCACTGCATTATTTGGGCAAATCTGAAGAGTGATGCTGATGCCTCTGCCAATCGGATCGCCGAATAAATTGAAGAGCCAAGATGAGCAATAAAACGAAATTTTCATTTACTGCCGAATATCATTGAATACGTTGACAAGGTAACAGACGAAATCGGTGATATTCACTGATATCAAAGGGAAGAAATGTTCGTGATAGCTGTAATTGCCAATTGGATCAATGAACAAGCAGTAAAGACTAACAATTGAGCAACGTAATTGTTTCGGCCTCGTGATGCCATTCTGTTCGCGATAATGATTGGTGCGGGCAAAGAAGTTGGCATGTTGACGATTTGATGATTATACGCTAATGCGTAGATGATCGCTTGGATTTCATCGTTAACCATTTGTGACGTATCGAACAGCTTCGTGTAACGCGGCGTTTTAACAGTTCCCTACCATAAGGAGTCATTAAGTATCTATTTCTTTCCACTAATATTATTGCTGTTTTTATCACTCTTATTTGTTCTGGTATCGTCATTTCCATTTTTTGAATTTTTACTTCATATATTGTCTTTTATCAGAACATTATGAAACTTACTTGGAAGGCGGAATGTGATGTCAAATAAAATTCGTTGAGTGTTGCACTAACTGCGTTTTGGTCCACGACTGTTCCCGGTGTGACGTTCTGACCGGGTGCTCTCTCGTTCCGTGGAATGTTCTATAAAGTTGCATTCAGTTCGGAACAAATTTTCTTCGTTTCCGAACATCAAACACCATCGATTGGAAAGCGTAACTTCTCAGCAACGTAACAATAAAAATGCTTATGTATCTTCCCCCTCTTCTCAAAATTTCTCTATTAGAGATATCGAAATTTTTTTTCGTAGTATCGATGCATCAAAGTATACTTGGTAAAAACGGCAAATAGTAACCTGTTTGTAGAGACGCAAATTATGCATTTTTGTAGCAACCACAAACGTTATGTGGGGACGATAGCCGTTTCCACCGGCTTTTTGGCAAGCATTCTTGACTTGCTCGACTTCATTTCTTATTACCTACAAAATCGCAGAAACAATCCTTGATTCGGAGATGTTTTTCGGCTCGACATATTTGTCCCATTGAACTGTTCATAAGCCCAATGCATTCTCCCACATTGCAGTTTGGAATCGACAAATATTTTAGTCGTAACGGTCATTCCCACTTTATCAATTTCATACATTGACAGCACTGAATCAAAGCATTGCTGTTTGCATCGATAACTATATCCTTCAGTTTTTGGATACAATATCAGTTGTGATAAAAACTGATAGAGAAGAAAACTTACATATGGATATTGACCCTCTGATATTCCATCCCTGAGAACTATGATGTGATTTGGGAGGTCACCTCGATTATTAGCAAACTTTTCCAGTGACTCTATGGTCAAGTCGCTGATTGCAAAGTCGGTAATCTAAGAAAAATGTTCTCACGAACACAAAAATTTTCAACAATTCAATATTCAACACTCTATGAAAAGTATTGAAGTTTCATAATGAGTTTCGTAATGACCCAATACTATGAAAAGTTTCGTAAGCTGTTCGGCGGGTTCTGCTCACAAAGATCACGTCACGGATATTGTCACTGATGAATATTTTGCCTAATGGATATCTCACATGAGCATGGAATCAATGTCAAATCCATGCCACTAAACCAGATCATTTGGTTAAATGGCATGAATTTGGTTTAGTGGCATCAAAAAGTCACACCGGGAAAAATAGATCCATGAACATTTATCTTCTGTCTGGTCGGAGTCTCAGAAGACAAAGAATATTGACTTAAATATTGGAACTTTTCTAAAACGTATTCGTACACTTGTTTTAGAATCATTTCTTTGTATTTTAGAATGAATTCGATGAATTTGAAAACAACGATATATTCAGGATCAGAAGTTTCAAAAAAGAAAAAAATAATACTTCTTCCATTTGAGCTGTTGCGTAGCGATAGCCGCCCACGAATTCCAGTGGATGCTTTTTGCAGTTGGATGAATACTAAAAAAACGTCGCTTAAGAGGTTTGTTGAAGTTTTCTTTTGTTATTTCAGCTGCATCAAAATGCGTGTTCGTATATCGTTCATTCATTTTCGTTAAAATCGCAAATTATATCGATAAACCATCTTAAAGATCAACTAACTACTCTGTAAATAAGCCATTGTATAAATGAACAAGCTTACACCCACAACTGACGGCACCGAATTATCTTTATCTTTGCTTTTGTTGATTGCGGGTGGATGGGCAATATCAAGACCTATGATGAGTCTTCCTGGATCCATTATACACTCCTGTGCCCTGGATTTATTCATAAGGAAACAAATTGAACAGGGTTATTGCAATCAGTCTTGAACAATTCTATTCATTTGAATGTATGAGACGGATCAATCAACAGTCTTCCCACTCCCTTGAATTGTTTACACGTGTTAAAATTCGCGTCAAGTTTTTCCTTCTCACAAGTACAGTCTGATTATACGAGATTGTTGATGATAATAGACGGGTCCATAAAGGTTGATGCAAGCAGATTTAACACTGCTCACCTTTTACTTTCAAGAAGTAAGCCGAAATTCATACCGCCCAATTTTAAATTCGTTTTATTCACAATATTATCAAGTGTTTGCCATTTTTTTGGCGCACTCAGTGCGGTGCTCGTTTTCACGTCTTGTGTTACAATCTGCTCAGTGGCCTCGACCAACTTCATACGCTCTGTAAATAAGTAGATTTATTGAGTTCTTCACACGCTCGATTCCTCACCCCCACTTTATAAATGCTTTGGCATAGTTCAAAGATATTCATCTCTTTTGTTGTATTAACATTTTTTGAATGGCCAATATTATCTTTGACAAGGAGGCGAGGACGCTTACAATGAAGGACAATTTTCCCGACCTTGCGAAAAAAATCGCCATATTTCTCCTATTGTCTCTACGTCGATAACTAAATATTGTCGCCTCTCGAAGCGCATGGATTGATTTGATCGGTTTTCCAGCTTTACAGAAAAATTAGCTGAAAGGTGTCTAGAACGTGAATTTTAAACCAACCATGCAACGTTAGTCTATCACTGGTGATAAAATGGATGAATTCAGCACCCATTTTTTTCGCTTCTCTTATGTACCAGTCAACGTTGTTCTCTGTCGCGCCACGAACATAATCTTGTGCGATTGGATCACCTATTTGCATACCGTGTTGACGGCATTGACGTATGAACGCAGACACATAACTTCTGTAATCTATTCCACCACTTATAAGCATGGAAATGCTCCTTGGCCACGTCATACGATTCATTCGCAAAACGTGTTTAGAAGTCAAATCGAACTGAGGTGTTCGTGAACTGCGATTCCATCTCATAATCCTATTCATTCATTCATTAACACATCATTTTCGTCTTCATTCCTGACCAGCTTGCTAATTCTCATAATACTCCGACAAATTCTTCCATGCGGGACAGGGATGGTCATTCCCGGTTTGCAAGCAAAGAACCTCCTGGCAGAAGTAATTTCCATCAAGACTGCACGCCCATTTACAATAAATCCAATGTTTTGGCGTACCTCATTGCACCTTCGTTGAATGATCGTTCATTATTAATCACTAAAGCGACACAACACCATTTTTCACACTTGGCTGGATACAAATAAAGGTTCTTCGATGCTATCCATGAAGGCTGCAAAAGTCATAGAGTTTTCAAAGGGAACCACAACTTTCTCTTCAATGTTCTAAAACACTTGATTAAATGTTGATGCAAGTTGAAAGATTTGGGATGATTCGACGGTAATCGTCATCGACGAGGGTGAATGCACAAAAAACGGATATGTCTGAATGCTCATCAGTGGAATAATACCAAACAGCCAACGAGTGTATACATGAAATTTGCTAATGATTACGGGAATCAATTAAGGATTCAAACTCGTCGAGTCGAATATTTTGAGAGAATTTAATTATTTTCGACAGTACTTTTGATCACCTTTTCAGGATCAATCGGAACGGTTGCATTACGTCCGTATTCAATTCGCGGAGGTGGCAGTATCCGACCTTCCAGCTGCAATCTCATTATTATTAGTATTATATTTGTCAGTATTACTGTTATCATTTTTGTTGCTGTTATTATTATTATTATTATTATTATTATTGTTATTATTGTTGTTATTATTGGTGCTAGTATTAGTATTATTATTAATATGACTAATGTTATTAACATCACTACTATTGATGTTGTTGTTATTAATATTGCTTTTGCATGAGAGCTGCTGCTATTTTTGCAGTTATTATCAGTCGAAAACCAAATCTAAGACTACTATTATTATCGATGTTTTCAATATAGCCATATTGATATGAATTTCATTTTGTCATTTCAGCTGTACCAAAAACAACAAAAAAAGTGATGTAAAATCAGCGAGCACACCGTCAAGTTCTTCGTGACATTCACACCGAATTCATCCAGCCACGGGTTCGTGGTTCTGCCGTCTAAATGCAACGCTTCTGCCATTACATCGGTTTGATATTTACGTTCCGCTGGTAAAACAGCACAGGCCTGAATGAACAATAATATGAGAAGATAGGGCGCACTCACCACGGAACGGCAAAACGAAAACAAATTGACTGGCAAGAGAACCACTCAAAATTCTATGACTTATAACTGTCAAATTTTGTCGTCCGTTGGTGCTTTTTAGACTTCTCCCTCGTGAGCAGCAATAAATAGTTGATGAAGTCTGCCGGAGAAGGAATAGTTTAATGAGTGATTAAATTGGCGGAAGATAAGCAGATACATAATGACATGAACGAATAATTCAAAGTTTTTCTATAAGAGCAAAACTGAATTACCCGGATCATCGCCTGCACTTGCGCGGCCGATTGTTGCGTTTGTCTGACGCGCTGGTTTTCGCAAACGATCACCAATTCCATCGGATAATAGTTCTCACCACGTTGACGTTTCTCGACAATCAACGGTAATTTGGGGAAATGGATTGGTATTTCGTATCTTCTTCGAAAGTATTCACGTATTGTTATTCGTCCGTTATCTGTGTCAATGCTGAAATTCAACATCTCTCAAATCAAACATTAAAGGTGAACACTCCTAGGGATTACGCATTCGGATAGTTCCGTTTTCGATCGGAACTAGCCATCATGCAACTGTCCAGAGAACTGTGAAAGATTCTCTGTCTCCCCTTTCAGCTTAATAAATTAACAAAATTTTATGGCTAACTTGACAAAACTTTATCGCATGTGATATTGAACTACACTATTTTTGAAAAATTGCATTTTCTGAACTATGATATCTTATTTAACGATTTCGCCATTCATAAATTCTGAACAAACAACTGGCGAGGAAACCTGACGAAGTTACCCCCGCCTTTCGGATTGAGACCTATATCATTTTGTAGGGTTCATGCAGTTGATAACGGATAGTGGACAAGGGGGACACGAGTTACGGCGCGAAATTTAGAAACCCACTTAAATACACTGAAAACCTATTCGGCGCCATAACTCGTGTCCCCGTTGTCCACTGCAAAAATTTCTTACATATCCGTGATCAGATACATGAGCCCTACAAAATGATGTAGGTCTCAATCCGAAAGGCGAGGATAACTTCGTGAGGTTTCCTGGTGAATCAACAGAAAAGTTACTAGAGCTTTTCTGATAAAATTCGATAATTTCCATCAATCCGGATGAAAACGTCGTTGAAACTGAAAAATGAAATCACTGTGTGAAGCAGAAACGTACCGCAAGGTATCAGCATTGTCCTTGCACAGGTTATGGATTTTGAACGCTTTTGAGCTGTACGTGCAACGCACGTATATACCTGCAAAAAAAGATAATATTTTCTTTGATTCGTTTGTTTATTGAGGGGGTTCCCATTCAGTTTCATTTCCGGAGTTTAACCATCACCACTACAAACACAAAATGTCCCACTTCACAGTGGAATCACTCCCAATTTCATTCTTCACTTGTTTTCACCTTGCCATTTTCATGTCGGATGCATCAACTGACACTTTCGAAAACAGCTCAATCTCATTTTCAAGGTTTTGTAGTCGACGATGACAAAGCAAAAAATGATGGCGTTGTGATAATAACAGAAGATACTTTACGTTCGAGTACCACAACGAAATACCTATCGATCGAAAACATTCATATATCTCGTATCAATATGCTAAACCAATTTCTAATTGTGACTATGATATTTTGCGCCACTCCGTTCAATAATTCGAAATTTCGGCGATACGAATGTGTTTTGTGATTCATACATCATGGCTTATGGCAGTTCGATATCATTCAACAGTTTTTATACACATACAAATCTTAAGATCTTTTGCAAATAATCATGAATAAATAATTGACAATGAAGAATAATTTAAATATTTGCACAAATATGATATCATTTATGACGGACGAACCTCTTAGCATTTTCTTCAGAAGTTGAAGTTGTCGAGCGTCAATGATCAATTGAGACGGTTCCCTCTGAAGTATCATCGAAACTTTCTGTGCTATCGATTGATTTTCAACGTGAAATGCAGCTTTTTTGACTAAAATGAAACACATTTATTTATTGGGGTATCTCGATCAACCAGTGTATCATCACGATAGTTGAAAAAGAAATTATGAATCATTTTTTGTTGCTGAACTTTTTCATTGAACAATTCACAACTCGTATATATGCCTATATTTATGTATTTTTTGCGAATGCTTGCTAGTTGTGTGCAGTGCTATTCAGCCACATCACATCTTAGAAGGCGAACATTCAGGGAAGAGAACAGTGCAAATGGAGGTGAAGAAAGCTTTTGAAAGAAACACTACATCTACTAATTTCCACCAATATTTAAGCTTAACCAATACTTCTTTGCGGTGGACTGTTTGGGTGAGAAAAATTCTTGAACGGATTTAATTTAGTGGTGAGAGGTAGTTGAAATGCTAACAATAAGAACTGACTAGAGATGTCTCTGTTCGATATCCATGTTATCTAGGGCAGAATGGATAGATAGACTTTTCAAGAGCATATGTAAACAAATTGCTCACAATCCATGAATAACGCAGCATTCATGTTTCCAGGCCCACCAGGACCATCAATTAGTTTAGCGCCTTTCGAAGCACCGATACCGATGTATTTACCATCTGGAAGTGCTGGCATTTCACGTTCCGTGAAACCGAAAGCGGACGGTTCATACAAAAAGTCCTGATTTGATCCATACGTGACGAATATGCCTCTGAAAACCGGATTCCAACTCTAGTCGATCAGTCGATTCCATAAAACTCTTGTTCATACTAACAGTCGATGCCTATTGCAAGCATTGGTGGATCAGGTTTAGGGTCGAATTTTGAGTTCTCAAGCTCAAATTCAGTTGAGGTTTGGTTTCGAGCTGAGGGATATTTAATGAATAAGAGGCTTGTGTTTAAAAGTTATATCTGATGTTGCATACATCCAGTGGAAAAGAATTCTTGAATTGATCCTCGAAACATCAAACGTTTTCATTCGATATCTTTATCTCAATGGCAAAACTGCACTTCCTTGCTTATTTTTTTCGAATGTGCTTACACTGTCGTATTCTCCTAAACTTTTTCACAATAATAAAAATACATTTAAATATTTCAGTTCAGAGAAATGATTCAGGACACCGGTAGACTCTATATAACTCCTTCAATGAAACACTGCGCTTGAACATCTGACCGAATGAGCAATCAAACAAATGAATGAAATGCTGATCAGTTGAGTTTCTCCATCTCGTTAAATGACGGAGTAGCGCGGAATGTAATGTGGATTAGGTGCTAGTTGATTAAAGTTTGAACGATTTGTAGTGGGTTTTAAACTTGATTGCGTTTAAATTCTGTAAGTTACGTCAATTGTCTCATATGTTTGGGTGTATCGGAGGAATGTACAGGAAGCGATACACGTGTTACGCAACGACTTGTCTAAACAAGAATATGAAGAGACGACAGTTCAAGACGACAGCCCTCGTCGAGGAAGTCAACAACTGCCGAACCGCTAGGCGGATCGGATGAATGCGAACGAGTTTCGTCAACTCTATCCGTTTCAATCTCGGCGGTTTCACACCCTGTTGAACTCTGTCTTCAAAGTTCCTTGCAATTTTCTCTCACGGTACTTGTTTGCTATCGGTTTTGAAAAAAGGCGTTAAGTAAGAATTGATCGCGCAACGATTAGACGAAGTTTAACAACGATGAACGAACAGTGGTGCGATTATTTGAAACGCTGTCATAGTATTCCACTTGTGTCGAAGGATATCGGTGGGGTGCACTTCAGAAAAAATCGCTGGAAATGTGAGACATTGGTTCTATGGGAATAATTATTCTTGAGGAGGTATGGAACCAAATAATGCCGAAATAAAATAATCGCTGTTTGCCATTTCTAGCCTACGCATATGTTGCCTACATTTTGTTCGGCACAAGATCGTCACTTGTGTAATCGAGAAGTGCAATCACAAACAAATAAGAGCATATCAGTGAATCAGATAGGTGTGAAAGTCTTTACAATTCATTTGGTACAACAGAATTTTTGAACTTCTAAGTTTTTGAAATTGTGATACAAGCTTCCAAGATTCTCGAAACTAACTCTGTGAAAAACGCTTGTTGTGATACAAGCAGTTCAAAGAACTGCAACAGACTTCGATTTCTTTCGTCCACGTTCGCAGCTCGTCCCAGGTCCTTCGTCATCAGTTGAAAATCCTCAGTGCACCGTTTTACCTGCAAACAAATTCGTCCGTTTCTCCGATTTTGCATTCAGAAAAGTCGAAAATCTACTGCTGAAAGTATGAGATGTCCAGAACATATGATGAGGTGACTGAACTGTTGACCTATTAATATTTTCGAAAATGAATTTCGCAATGGATGGATTCTTTCAGTCTCTTGATTTTCCTTGAATCGAGCCTCTTCAACGTTACTGACTTCGTGACCATGATAGTTGCTAACCTCGGGCTTGACCGAGGTGATGATGAATCTAAAGCCACAGAACTAAAGTCGTATGAAAGAATCGAAACTCACACTGAAAGTTACACGAGTGCACTCAGCACTCACCACTCCTTCTCGTAATTCCTTCGGCAAAATTTCGAATGTTTTTTCCTGAAAATTGAATGTCATCCATTTTTATGCTCACAAGCGAGCTGAAGGTTTGCAATATAAGATTAGTTACCACTTCGGAAAAATTTATAATTTTAAGAAATGTTTAAAATCGCGTGAATTGTATTCCATAAGCAAATAATTTTTTTATTTTGGAGTTCTCATTAGATATTTGATTGAGTAATAGAAACATTCAGTGAAAACAGTAGCCGAACATCGAAAACATGAATTCGGAAAAAAAACTCAAACTTCGCTTTCTCTGATGGCCAATTGATCTATCGTGTAAAGAATTGAGGCACGATCATAGACCAGTCCCTCGCGTTTTCCGAAAAAATTTCTCTCTCTGTCAACAACAGTCGTGAATATTTCTACACATTTGTTTTTTCGTTCGATTGATGGATAGCTTCAAAAACAGAAAACTTTAATTCCACTGGAAGAGCAAAAAATTTGATTTTTTGACGAAAAAATGGAGATTCTATCCGAGAGCAATTGAACCTAACGCAGTACTGCTGTATTTTTCTTTCAGAGGAGAGAAAAAGCATTCTTTAAGATCCGTTCAGCTTGACAGTTTGATCTCTACGAGATGAATCACAGCAGAAGCTTTCAAATCAAACTGGAGTCTAATTCTCGGGCTCATGTTCATAGGATTGAACGAACTCTGTAACTGCAACCATTAAATCTACAACTACCTTCTCACAAAGGTCACAGGTTAAGCTGTAAAGTCAGGCGACCTGGGAACTTTTCTTAGAATACAAGTTTTTTTAAATCAAAACAATACGTGCTTATCCTCGGGCGAATTCGTTCAGTGAGAATTGCTATATCGATTCAAAAAAACGAGATTGGCTTGAAAATGAAATTAAGAAATAGGCGATAAAATTTACTCTTCTTTTGTTTGTTTTGTGATTTCTCTCGTTCGTTTCTGCGATCCATTTGGAGGAAATTCCTCCAAAATGCGAATATCATATCGATAGATCGGTATATTGCGTTTCGGTATGATCCCGCGTATGTTTGCAACCAAGTTTATTGGTCTTTCTTGACGTTCACCGGGATCCATTTTCTCCGCATAGTTGATTGGAGATGCCTTCAAACATATCAAATCAGTCGCCATCACATATTTGTTACGTCAAATCTCCTCGGATAATCTCAGAAGCATTTTCAGAAACAGTAATTGCAAATTTGAAAGGGAATTACAGAAAAGATTCTTCGAAAATATACCTGCATTGTTTTAGTGTTTCCTTCTAATAGTTGGATCTTGATTTGAGGATTTGGCTTGCGGATTTTGTTTTGCTGATTTTGCTTTCGCTGTAAAATAACATCAGCTCAAATTACGGATACGTATTAAAAAATAATTTGAACCACACAACGTTCGGAGTTTACGAAAAGTAAACAAACAAAACGAATGTTTATTTGATGTGACCAATATAACGTAGGAAAATTTTGTGTAGTCAACGCAATGGGCAATTTGTCATGTGCAGGTTTTGTTGTTTTTAGCTGAAAATTGATAGCGTTACCACTGAATTGGTACACGCTCTTGTTGTGGGCAACTGGCGAAACCAATTCTCCTAAGTTATATTGGTCACATCAAATAAACATTTGGTCACATCAAATAAACGTCAAATCTCCTCGGATAATCTCAGAAGCAAACCCTTCAACATTCACAGTATACTGTGAAAACGTTTTGTTAGGTCCGACAATGCGGCGTTTCAAGACATCGTCATGACAAATTGAATAGTAGGATTCATGAAGATAGGAAAGATTGCATTGTTCATATTTGGTTGATGAGCGCACTTCATGGATCACGTGCATCTACTGAAGCATTCGACTAATAAATGTAAAAAAGTTTTGGTTGTTTTGAAGCATTTCTACGGTGAACGAGAAATGATGGTTCATCACACGGCTGGAGAAATCATCAAGTCTGTCTATCTTTGATCTACTTTGCGAAGATTGATGATGGAAAGGGTTGGAACTAGTGTTAGGATGAGATCGAATCATACGCGGAGATCGTCGACGTCGGAAGCTTTGGAAACGTGGGCACCTACTCAACACTGACTTGAATGAAGGAGGACTAGAAGAACACTGTATATGTGCACATCACAGCAACCGTTCGTTCCCCTTATCAGCTTTATTTTGAATGCAAAACCTTTCGTCAGTTAATTTTTGATTCAATGCGATTTTGTTTGTTTGTCATTCCATAATCAACAACAAATAAACTATTCCCATGGTATAACTGCATGATCAAAGTGACTGTATGCTATCAATGTACTCACCTATGTCAACACGTTAATATACACATAAACGTATTATTCCGAAACGAGATGTTTTTGAACTTTGGAGACATTCGTTGAACAGAATTTGATCAGAAGACTGACATTCTAACACCAATATACTGTGAAATGTTGAGAAAACGGTAACAGAAGAGCATTTTTATGTTTGTAACGAGTTTCGATTGTCGGAAAGTGAATTCAAAAAAGGGAGAACTATCTGTTACTCTTTAGCAAAGTGACAGTTCAACTCTGGATTGTTCGTTATGCTTACAGTTAGAGTGTGAGTGTTCGATGATTCAGCTCGTGTGCTAATAGTAGAAAACATCGCAATCGTTTTCATCGTTTTGGAGATGAGAAATGATTTGTTTATGATCAAATGATCACACTCGCGAGCATCGTTGCGTTATCATTTACAATCAAATTGCACTTCTTCAAATCGAGGCTAATCGAACAACAATAAATTATCAAAAATTGTAAGATGGTAGTCACATGTCTCAATCGTATCAATGCTATGTTCGATCGGAGCTTGATTGAGCAACTTTTTGGACCTTCTTTGTGGAAAATTTCGTAATCTTCGAATACGCTTCATCGATATTTCGGTCGTCGTTAATGCTCAATAGGAAGTTAGCATCTTAAATTTATCAATTGTAGAACTGCATATGTTGTTAACATTTCACTTTTTAGTGTGATGAGAGACAGTTTTCGACTTTACTGCTTTTATCAATGAAACATCGCCGAGCTAAGATTTCATCATCGATCTTTTAGAGAAAAACTTTGAGTTGCGTATTTCTTTGCGAAATTAATCTAATACAGAAAACTGTTTAGTGAGTATTTATTTACTGAGGGAATAATCTGAACGATCGGCAAATTTTTTCGGTTCAGTAAGACTTCAGTGGCAGTAATGCCCTATTTAAACCGCTGTTGACGATTACTCATGATTGTATGATTATTGGCGTGTATGAATGAATTGCTGAATATCATGAATAAAAGTAAAATGTGCCGACAAGCATCGTACTTTTCGAGAACTTTTAAAACCAGTAGCAGGAAAGAAGATCATACGTTTTTTTCGGGATGCGAGAGCAGTTTGCTAGTTTGAAGAAGAGCTTCAGAGGACTGAAATAATTTGATCTCAGAAATGAGCCTCAACAGTAACTCCGTGATGGACTCAGTCTTGTGGTGACTGCCTGAATATCAATCGAGCTAAAAGTAACACTCCAGATGAAACTACAAAATGGATCAAATATGCTTGTGAGTAAGAAAGAATAAATATTAGAGTGATTTCATAATTGTGGTTGTAACTGAATAGAAGAATTAGCGTATAAAAAGTCGTTTCTTGAATCCAGAAGCAATCAACCGAACAAATGACGAAATAGAGAAACGAACAAATAATTCTCGAATGAACAGGATCATCATGCAAAATTTCGTACGAATTTTATGTGTAGATGAGAGCTAGCATACCAACATGCCAATAGCATTATGTATTTATTTGATGTAGTTTATGCCTTTTTTAAATGACTCATACTCGTCCACACGGTACCATGTGCATCACACACTGCACCATGCACTGTACTGCCTCGAATTTAACCTCTTTTGAAAGTTGATTTTCCTCATCGAAATGATCACGCTCAGAAGGCAACAGTCACTGATAATCAAGGGACCGTCAAAATATTAAACATTTTGAGGGGATCTATTTTATTTTGGGAAATTCTTTTTGGTGAAATAATTCATGGGGGAGCTTATGTCTGGATAAATGCAGTTTTTACTGTGTTACATTTGACAAGGGAGCGGTGAGGCTACGGTATGAAAAACCGATCGATTTGTTTATTGAATAAATGAGTTCTTTATGCCGATAACGGGAGCATTTCCATTCTGCTAAATATCTCCGTTATGGGAACAGAAAAGCCTTAAGCAGTTAGTTTCCTGCGGTGATATTGTTTTACAGTAGACTCGTGCAACACCGAACCTTCGTTACTTTCTCGAAATAAAATAAAAGAATGAAAATCAATCACATCAGTGAAATTATCGTTCATTAATGTTCTGTCTGCACTGATCGAATAAACATCAATCGAAATGAACAGATATAATTCTTTTTCCACAGGCAAAAAGTCTACAGATGATTTTTATTTCAAATGTTGTCTCGTTCATTCATACGACCACGCTTTATGATAGTTTAACTGATAATAATGCCATTAAAAGTACCATTGGTATCAATAACTCTTTTAACAATAGTAACAAATGAAACATAGTGGTGCTAACAATAATTACGATTGTATTTATGAGAAAAAAAAACGATGCTAAAGTAAAAAACGATTGATCTGACAGTCTTTTTGTATTGACTTCCCCAGACAAAGAAAGCTCCATAAGTATTGTTTATGTGCGATTCAGTTTGCCGATTTGAAGAGATAATGCACGCAGATTAACATTTCGTTAAGCAACGAACATCTTCGCACTGGAACATATTTATGATAGATTCGCTTCAATTCATTCGATAAATTTCATAAGATTCGCTCAGTACCAATGAATAACTTTGAGAATTGCCGACATTTGATACGAGCGGAATAGAATCTTTATTTACGTGCACGATATTCACTGTTTATGGCTATTTCAACGTAATTGTGTTCAAAAACGTTATCGACAGCAAACCCATCATAACTGTCACGTTACGTTTCCACTGGACAATGAGCCAGAACGTTCGTTTAGTACTTCAACAGCTGTAATAAGTGCTGCTTCTGACTAACGGCATGTTTTGCTCTTTGGGGTGTTTCGTTTAAAAAGTACATTTCACGAAACCGAAAAGAAACAGTTTTCAAATGGATTTTAACGTTGGAATTTATTCGATAAGCAAGAACGAATGAAGTCTTTCGATCTGTTTGAATCTCATCAAATATCTTTAGAATTCAAATGGTGAAAATTCAAAAGTCATCTAGACAAAATTCAAATGGTAGGATGGCTTTCCCAACTGGGAATAAGTTCGGTTGTGGTGAAACGAGGATGTTACGAAGTGAGATGCTGATATTCAACAACGGCAACAGCGAGGCATGTGCTCGTGTGATTACTCTGAGTGGGAGTAATCGTACTAAATATCTAAAGGTGGAAAATATTACAATTACAATCCCAACAATGAAATATCGAATCAATTCACTATCCTTTTTCGATCGATTGATTGTTCTCGACTGTTCCTTCCTGGATGTTGTCTTGCTCCACAATAGGATCCTGTTCCACAATAGGACCAAAAGCGGCAGAATCAGAGTCAATTAAATAAACAATGAATACTTTTGAATCCTTCTACAATTACTCCAAACGTAATTACTCCACTTCAACCAATAACTTCTCCACTTCAACAAATAACTTCAACCAATAACTTTAACTAACTCCTGTTCGAGAACAACTGTTTCCTCGATAACAAAGCTTTATTCTAGAATAAATAGTCACTCTCACACTTCTACCACACCTCAACCAATCAATCCAAACATAATCTTCCACTTAAATAGACAATCCACATTCAAATTCATCGTACAGTAAAAAGGAACTATCATGCATCATGATTATCATGCTATTATGTTTATCATACTAGCATACAATCACTTATCACCATCTGGAACATTTACTTAATTTACAATTCAACAACTTCAATTCACACAACATTTGCATATTAAATTTTACTTTTCGCGATATTAGTCGCGACAGCTCGTGATAGGTTTTGATTGCTGATTAATTATATCCGTAAATGAGTCAATTTTGATGCCACGATCATAGCGTTAACGACAGCATATCATTTATTCATGGCGACGATAGAACAGATTGCATCAAAGTAATGTTCGATAACTTGAATGAACTGATTTTGAGCTATCAAATGACATAAATCATATCTTAAGAACACACATAAATACACGCTGGTATCAATGGCTACTGTGATTCATCGCATTTTAAAAATCATTCAAATCTTTTTTGCCCGTTTACGATTTCATCAAGAGAAAAATTTTGAACTGTCATATCGTCAAATTATTCTTTCAGAGATGACGCGGTTTTCTTCACGGAAAAGTTGGAGGTATTTCCCGCACTTATATATAAATCAACAACGAACTCCTTGTAAGCAGCGATTGAATTGCGTAAATTTAATGCAGCACTTTTGATGCTCTCCGTTGTTTCCAACCTCAACAAAGATTCTTCTGATATACCCATTCGTTTTCAGTGAGCAGTTCGTGGAGATCTATTGCTATCATTTAGTATTATGCGCAGAGTCCCCGAATTCGAGGTGCCCGTTCCCGACCTTTTTTGAGCCGCGGCCATTTTCGGGGACTGTCCCCGTCCCCGAAATGTTTCCGATTCCCCTTTCCTCGACTTCTCCAGAACTGTCGGCGCTCCTCGAAATTTCGGGGTCTCCCCAAAATTTCATGGAAAAAATTAAATTTTCTAGAGGTACTAAGATGTTCATTAGTACTGTCTTTGTTATGAGTCGCGACAAGCACTTTCTGGCGAATAGTGAAGTGTTGTGCATTTTTGGGTACCAGCGATGCCTACTTTATAAATATGTCACTTATGATGGCCTAACGCAAGCAGCTCTCAGCTTACCCTCCAAAAAACTTTCTTTCCCCGAGAGAACCCTATAATTTGAAGTTGTGGTGAACAAACTCGGAATCGAATGGAGAGTAATTCACCGAAGTAGGCAATCTTATGAGTAAGTGAAAATTCAACGTGTGGCCCTTGTTCCATTTTGATAGCTCAGTGATCGACATCGTATTTATCAAAGATCATCATGTTTCATCGGCTTCGTGAAGGTTGATGAAACCAGTGTGCGCATAGTACTAACGACTATCAGATGCAATTTTATTGTTAACATCGGTACTGTTTTATTGCTATTTTTATCATTCTTTTCATTATTAATATTTGAATAAAATATTAGGGATAAAATTGCATCATGTGAATTGGTGCTGGATAGCACTCACCGTCAATTTGAATAAGACAATCCTGATGTTACTACCCTTTTGCATATGTTCATCAATACAAATAGAATGTGTTAGAATAAACCACTCACCTACGTCAGATAACTTCTGTAACAATTTGTCGGGTTTCCAACAATTGTTTATTCGCTCAATTACCTCAAACTTGGGTAATTAAACCACGGATTAATATAAGCACGTCAAATATTCGAGAATATCAATCGCTGAAGTTATTCATAGCTTACATGGTCATTGTAAATGTTTAAATAATAATGATGGTAACAGCAATATGACAATAATGTTATTAAAGAATAATCGTTTACGATATAATAAGATATAATAATACGATCTAATCAAATAGCATAATCAGATAAGAGCTATGATCAAATGATCAAGTAATAAGATTATCGATGATCAAATAATAAGTATCGAATAATAATAATAAGTATAACAATGATAATAATAGCAACAACAACGATGACAACAATCGTGATTACAAAGAGTAATGGTTTAAGAAACGGATAAGGACGAGAATAATTAAGTAATATGAACTATGATTATATTAGTGATACTGATAATAACAAATAATAGTCGTAATTAGTGTTCGTCGGGGAGCAATTTTTGCACGGGGGCCCGCGGGATTGGACGGGGGTCCCCGCGAAAAGTCGGGAGCAAATTGCGCGGGGGAGGTCCCCGCGGGGAGTAAATTGGACGGGGGGGTCCCCGCAAAAAAGTCGGGGAGCAAATTGCGCGGGGGGGGACCCCGTCGGGGAATGACCGCTCCCCGTGTTCCCCGACGGGGAAGACGGGGAGCATTTCAGCTCAATTTTTTTAACAAAATTTCAATTTTTTAAAGATTTTTCTTTTTTTTAAGTAGTTCTCTTTCAAGTGCACCTTATACTCACATTTCAAAACAAAAAACAAGACAATATTGAAAGTGTTGCAGCAGTCTTTCACCATTTTCAATTAGATGTTCGCGATATTCGCGAAGGTTCGCACTCCCCATCCTCCCCGTCAGGGAGGACGGGGAGCTCGTCCTCCCCATCGGGGAGCGAAATGGGATGAGGGGGGTCCCCGTGAAAAAGTCGGGGAGCAAATAGCGCGAGGGGGGGTCCCCGCAAAAAAGTCGGGGAGCAAATTGCGCGGGGGGAGCGCTCCCCGCGTTCCCCGCCGGGGTCCCCGACGGGGACCCCGTTCCCCGACGAACACTAGTCATAATATCGATCAAATAAGAAGAACTGTGATTATATTAATGGTATTGGTAGTAATAACAAAATAATTCAAAGTTATGGAACATTGAAAAGGGTAATACGATCACAAATGAAGATGTTGCTCCCACTTCATCGTTTTATACCTCAGGATGATAGGCGCGATGGTTTTTGATTGCGTGATGCTCTCAAGAACGGTTGGTGACAGCTTCTGCTGAATCCCTAACAGGATTGCAGGCTGATCTGGCTCTTCTTCCACTGCTTTCAACTGCCGGCATAATTTATCGAGGTTTTCCGTCAAGCGTGCGATACTTTCTGCACTCCTGTCGCATTTGGGGAGGTTCTGTATTTGGACATAGAGTGCTCTTCGCACTACATTTACGTCCCCAAATCGGTTGCATAGTATTTCGATCGCTTCATTATAGCTAGCGTTGGTCACTGGTAACCCTTCCAACGCTGCTTTGGCGGAAGGGATATCGCTGGCAGCGTTATATTCACCTTAGGTTCATTTGGTTCTGCCAGTGAGATATTCTGACGAATATTCAGCTTCGTCCGTCTTTCTCCAATGTCATTTATTACATTTAATCTTGCATCTAGGTAGATCATGTTATCTTCGGCTTCGCTCATGACCTAAAAAAGTTTCCTGGTCTTGAGGTATAGCTTTCGTAGAGTTCTTGTTCTTTTTGTTGTTCATCCCCACTCATCTCGTCCATTAACTTCATCCATTCTTCATTCTTGCTGCGGAAAAGTTGGATTCTAGTCTTTAGCGTGTTTAGCGCGATCGCTAAGCTTAACCTCCGCGAATCTAATTCGTCAACGCTTTTATGTTGCTCCAACTTCATCCTTTTAACATGTTCATTGCATTTCGGTAGGCTCGTCAATGCCTTGCTCAGTTTTCCACGGTTGAGGTCAAGGACTTTTCTAATTGTAACAAATACCGGGTTGCCAAGAATTGTTTATTCGTCAATTACCTCAAACTTGGGTAGTTAAACCTTGCATACAATATTAACGTTCAAAATAGCGATCATATCATATCAACAATAAGATAACAATAATTATCAGTAATAATCAATAATAACACTAGTAATAATAATAATAATAATAGTAATAATAACAATAGAAATAGCAATGATGACAGTAATCATATTTATAAAGAGTAATGGTTGACGAACGGATAAGTATGAGAATAATTGAGTTATATGAACTATGATTACATTAGTGATACTGATACTAGGAAACAATATTCATAATATCGATCAAATAAGAAGAACTGTGATTATGTTAATGATATTGGAAATAATAACAAATTAATTCAAAGTTATCGAGCACTGAAAAAGATAATACGATTGTAACGAATTGTCGAGTTGCCAACAATTGTTTATTAGTCAATTACCTCAAACTTGGGTAATTAAGCCATGCATACAATAATAACGTTCAAAATAGCGATCATATCATATCAACAATAAGATAACAATAATTATCAGTAATAATCAATAACAACAATAATAATAACAATAATAATAATAATAGAAATCGCAACGAACACTAACAATAATAATAAACTATAATAAGGAGAAATGCTGATGACAATATCAAACAAAAGAACTGATCAAATCAAGATTAATAATCAACTTTACAAACATTACTTCATAAAATTACTGATACTAATATTAATATAAGTATCAAGATAAAAGGTATTGGATCACAAAATGAAGATTTTGTGCCAACTCCATCCTTTTATACTTCGAGACGACGGGCGTGGCGGTCTTTGGTCCATGAGTATGTAAAATCGGAAGTTATCCGAATGCCTTGAAACTTAAACATTTGTAAGAATTACTTATGTCGAGAAGTGATCTCTGATTAAAAGTGCATCGCGATTATCTTCATTTAGCCCAGTTGTTCCATTTTATTCGTGATATCGATAGGCATAATTCATTTGAAGATAGCCTCTGTCGTGATCATTGAACACTGACGTAATTTATGATCGTTGTTTGTTTCTCTTCTCTTCTGGTGCTCTATTCGTACCTCACCTCGGGCACCATGTAACGAATTGTCGAGTTGCCAACAATTGTTTATTAGTCAATTACCTCAAACTTGGGTAATTAAACCACGGATTAATATAGGCACGTCAAATATTTGAGAATATCAATCGCTGAAGTTATTGTTACATAGTCATTGTAACAATTTAAATAAAAATGATAGTAACAGCAATATGACAATAATGTTATTAAAGAATAATCGTTTACGATATAATGAGGTATAATAATACGATCTAATCAAATAGCATAATCAGATAAGAGCTATGATCAAATGATCAAGTAATAAGATTATCGATGATCAAATAATAAGTATCGAATAATATTAATAAGTATAACAATCATAATAATAGCAACAATAACAACGACAATAATCATATTTATAAAGAGTAATGGTTTACGAACGGATAAGGCCGAGAATAATTGAATAATGGATATCTACGAATAATTAACAAAATGAATGAATATACTGAATAAGTTATGAGTAATGAATATTGATATCTGGAAATTCGAATGATTTTAATGGATGAAATTGGAATATAGATTAGTAACTAAATAACTGGAACATATTTTAAATGTATACACATATCGGTTATAACCGAATTGGATCAATATCGGTTGGTATGGGTATTGAATATATATTATACAGGATCTAATAAATATTATGGACAATGGACTATGAGCGTTAAGAAGTTTATTAAACAATTGGTAACACAGTGGAGAGAAACATCTGTTCATTACACTCTTTGTGGTGGGAGTGTCGCGATTATCGCGATTGTAAATGGAGGATATCTAATTGATTGCTAGACACCAGAGATTTTTACCTATACCTATTCTATAAAGTTATTTCGGCAATCAACACCGAGGAGCAACGAACATAAATCATCTCAGTGTTTAATGATCGCAACAGAGGCTAAAATTATATCTTTACATGAAATGTGGCTATCAAATATCACAGTAAAATGGAACAATTGGATTAAATCAAGATAATCGCAACGCACTCTTAACCAGAGATCACTTCAATCCCGGTATAAGTTATTCTTATTGTTAGAAAATTACATCAAGATGAAAGAAGAGGTACACAACATACTCAATGTAGGAGAGACGCAGCCCGCAACAAGAAGAATCACCTATACTAATCAAGTGACCACTGTATCTTACGTGAAAAGACAAGCTGAGAGCCGTGATCCAGCACCTAATCGCTGTGAACTGTGCAATGGACTTTACTTCGCCGATGCGTGCATGAATTATTTGAGAACCGATGACAGAAAAAATAGATTGACGTACCTTCAGCGATGTTTTAGATGTCTGGAAAATGAAAATCATAGTAATCGGTGCCAATACACTCGACCGTGTTATTTCTGCACTGGTAATCATCATCAGGCCCTTTGCACAAGAAGAGAACCGGTTAATAATTCATGGCAATCACGACAACCAGCAAGAAGACATGCGAATATGTATCCAGGCACGGGCGGTTTCACACGCACAAATAAGATGACGCAACAGAATACGAGCTATCAGAACAGAACAGAACCGGGCCATCTCCTATGGCAAGGAGGAGACGGGTGGTTGATCCCCCAGCAGGATTGGACTACGAGGCAACCAACTGAAAAACGCACAAACGCGACAATGGAATCAACTCGAGAGCGACGTAATGTTAATCAACCGACGCAGCCTAGCAAGCAACACTCACATCACAGCATGGAAAAACGGTGGCCTGGAAGCAAATACAGCATCGACGACTGACTTGGTAGACGAACTCACCCTAATCAATCTTCTACTAGCTCGTGAGGCCACCCTAATTAATTTCTTAATAGTTCTCGTTCACGAGGACAACACAACATAATCATGAGTTACGACCAACCGGGCCAACGCGGTCGAAGTTTCTCGACCATTCGCCCAGAGGGCACTGTAAATAATCAATTACCAGTCGTCTGCCAGGAATCTTAGAGGACGCGGTGCGGCGTTATCTGATTGAGCGTCATTCAGATCTCAGATTTGCGATGCGGTACATCGCACGCCGCATAAAGCGCACCAGTGGAAGACATACTTAGGCGAAGTGGTCAAGGAAACACCAATTGTCGACCTTCTCTATATGGAACTTCTGAAAAACGACGAAGTGCAGCGATCTCATGGATTCCGACGGGTGCACCATCACAGCTCCGATTACGGCCGACCTCACTCATCACTGGCTCAAGGACGTGGAAATGTGTTCAGCGAAGTGAAACCAGCCTCCGGTAAGCCCTCTGATTACCTTTCTGTTGGGAGGTACGAACCACATGACGAAACCATATGGCAACTATTCAAAAAAATGTTTCAAATTAACCAATTAATTAACGAACTAATTAATCAACTAATTAATTAAAGACCAGAGTCCGTCTTGGCGAAAAAGGGAGGTGTAAACATGTTATTCTTCGAACTCCTAAAACATCATTTCGATCATACGGCTCAAATCAAAACACAAAGATGGACATATGGGAAAGGCAACATAATTGTTGCACATGCAGCTAAAATGTATGCTTACAGCCAAAACAAAGATATTATTTGAAAGCTATGAATGCCATTTTAAGATGTTATCTACGAATACGATCTTTCAGGAACGTGAGAAAGGGAGATGGAAAGAAGGACGTAAAAGAAGGAGCCGAAGAAGAGGAGAGCGGATCCCAAAAATGTAACATTGCTTCAACAAGGACGGCCAGCGAGTGGCATCGTAAGCGGTGAGTAAAGCCGCAATTGATATTAATATTATTAAATTCAACATAGCCACTAATTGACCTCTTCTGTGAGTATTGTGTTAAGAAGAAAGTGATTAGTATTTCGAATATTATGAATTATTGTAATCACTGATTATTGTGAGTTATTGTGATTCGCCATCGATTGGGATCTCTGTATTGTAATTTACATATATCCGCCGACTCTATAAACTGTGAATATCCTCAATAAATCTTATTCTATTACTCGACCCTCGCCCAACCTCACATAATTTTTACTATGTCCGTCCCATCCTCGGCTACTGTTCCATCATATGTTTCCCTATTGATGTAAATAATGCAAATATTCTTGAAAATGTCCAGAAATCTTACTAGAGGAATGTTAGTGTTCGTTGTTGCATTACACCATGCAGTTATATGGATCGTATTAAAAAATTTAATATTGTTTCATTAGAACTGAGATGCCCCCAATTTGATTGGATATTTGTTTATAAAATACTTCTTTCTATGATCGATATAAAAATGGAATCACTCTTTGAATACACGCACAGTTGCAAGAGGGGCCACGCACATCGTTTAAAAGTTTCGTATTTAGCACATGCCAACAAGGTGTCCCAATTCTCCACACATCACATCATAAGCACCTGGAATGCACTGCCTCAAGAAGCAGTAGAGGTCAGCACGCTAGCACGATTCAAATCACACCTCACGGCACTATCGTATAATTTGATAAAGTTCTCTAATTCGCAGTTAAACTTCCTCACCTCATTCACGCAGTTTCTACAGTTGAACTTCTTGTCACATATGTCCCATACCTGTACTGTTTCATATGCCGCAGCATAGAATTCTATCTGAATCACTATCATTCAACCTGTTTATGTTATTATTTTGCTATTATTTTTTGTTGTAATTTTTTAAATTTTTTAAATCTGTTATTATTTTTTACTCATTCAACCAACCGGCATGATGTCAGGGGGCTCCGCCTTCCATGCTGTATTATTGCTTGTATATATTTCTTACACATAAGTAATACTGACCGGAACAATGTGCCGAAGATATTAGTGTAGCTCTGATTACGATATGGGCAGAATAATAGTAAATGAGATATGACCAGAACAGTTGCTAACGCGGACTGCGGTGTTTGAAATAAATGTGAAATGACTGTATTGAACATAATGAGTGAACCAGGGTTTTCCAACCAGGGGTCCATGGATCCCCTGGGATCCGAGACGGCATGCCAGGGGTCCGAGATTTGGAGAATGGGTACGGTGAGAAGTGCGAGAGGGGGTCGAGATGAGGTTTTATTTTGGTCGAGATGAGGTTTTATTTGATACATAGTGGCATCTGAAAGTTTCATTCACATGAAATATAAGACAATTACTGATCGAAAATATCGATGGAACCAACAACATGAACTACTGAATGCTTAGCGATTAGCTCAGGCATTAAAAAGACAATTGCTGAGCGGTTTATCGGCGTAACCCAAATAAGCATTTAGTTCTTCTAGACTCCTCGGCCTATTACCGCCTCCTTCGCTGCTATCTGATGAATCACCACTGCAAAAAAATAAAGAATCAATTCATTATCCATCCATCATGAACAATTACTGAAGAAAGTAAACAGATGCAAATGAGACAATGATTACTGATGGAAGGAGTCTGGAAAAGTAGAGAAAATGTGTTTTGATGGCAGTTCTAGAAATGTTTGATATTTCAGTCGATAGAACAAAATACAAAAGCGTTTACGAAACCATTCATCCGCGTTCTTTCACGCGAGCTTATTGTGATGATAGATACCTCCCTCTTCCTCCCTCGTGTGGATGCCTCAATCATGCTTTTTGGATGATGACAAGACAAAAGTTTGCAATAAGCAGTTGAATCAAAATATCATTATAAAGGCCTCAGTGGGAGTGTATCCTTCATGAACATATTTCAAGCCATCATTGCGTCACTTGGGCAAATTTGAAGAGTGATGCTGATGCCTCTGCCAATCGAATCGCTGAATAAAATTGAAGAGCCAAGATGAGCAATAAAATGAAATTTTCATTTACTGCCGAAAATCATTGAATACGTTGACGGGGTAGCAGACGGAATCAGTGATATTCACTGATATCGAAGGGAAGAATTGTCCGTGATAGCTGTAACTGCCAACTGAATCAATGAACAAGCAGTAAAGACTAACAATTGAGCAACGTAATTGTTTCGTCCTCGTGATGCCATTTTGCTCGCGATAATGATTGGTGCGGGCAAAGAAGTTGACTTGTTAACGATTTGATGATTATACGCTAATGCGTAGATAATCGCTCGGATTTCATCGTTAACCATTTTGGCCGTATCGAACAGCTTCGCGTAACGCGGCGTTTTGACAGTTCCCTAGCACAACAAGTTTTAGGTATCTATTCCTTTCCACTAGTGTTATTGCTGCTTTTATCACTCATTTCCATCTTCTGAATCTTTACTTCATATATTTTTCTTAATCGGAACGTTACGAAACTTGGAAGGCGGAATGTGAAGTCAAATAAAATTCGTTGAGTGTTACACTAACTGCGTGTTGGTCCTCGACTGTTCCCGGTGTGACGTTCTGACCGGGTGCTCTCTCGTTCTGTGGAACGTTCTATAAAGTTGCATTCAGTTCGGAACAAATTTTCTTCTTTTCCGAACATTAAAACACCATCGATTGGAAAGCGTAACTTCTCAACAATTTAACAATACAAATGCTGATGGATCTTCCGTCTCTTCTCCAAATTTCTCCATTAGAGATATCGAAATTTTTTTCGAACTATCCATGCATGAAAGTATACTTTGCAAAAAGACAAATAGTAACCTTTTTGAAGTGACCCAAATTATGCATTTTTGTAGCAACCACAAACGTTATATGCGGACAATATTCTTTTCCTCCGGCTTTTTGACAAGCGTTCTTCACTTGCTCGACCTCAGTACTTATTACCTGCAAAATTGCAGAAACAATCCTTTATTCGTAGATGTTTTTCGGCTCAACATAATTGTCCCATTGATCCCATGGATCGTTACGATCCCATTGGATCGTAACGATCAAATATTTGCAATGCGGGGAAGTGAATGGGGTTATGAACACATTACCACTTTCATTTATTTCCTTCATACATTGACAACACCAAATCAAATCATTGCTGTTTGCATGGATGATAACTACTGTTGCGGCGGTAACCACTGATTATTGATCTTAAGTCGATCATTATGTGCTATGCTCAGTCATTATATGCCAGATTGTTTTCGCGCCTATCATTCTCGTGTCGAATCCTGATTGGTTGATCGTCACTATATAAGGTCTTCTCAATCATGACCATGAGTGGTCATTGTTCTGTTTAGTCTCGTGTGCATCAGCCGTGTATTGTCCCCAAGTGTCGATCTACAGTGCTTCTCCCCTGTGTTGTATATTACTTCACCGACACTGTTATTGTTGTGTTTTAAGCCTAATAAATAACAACTGTTTTTCCATTGTCACCACTCGGCAACAGAACAACTACATTGTTCAATTTTTGGATACAATATTAGTTATGATGAAAACTGAGAAAGAAGAAAACTTACATATGGATATTGACCCTCTGATATTCCATCTCTGAAAACTATGATGTGATTTGGGAGGTCACCTCGATTATTAGCAAACTTTTCGAGTGACTCCACGATCAAATCTCTGATTGCAAAGTCGGTAATCTACGAAAAAAGTTTCCATGAGCACAGAAATTTTCAACGATTGAACGTTCAGCAATATATGAAGAGTTTCGTAAGCTGCTCGGCGGGTTTTGTTCAAGATTAGATCAGATCACGGATATTGTAACTGATGAACAACTTGCCTAATTGACATCCCACCTGAGCATGGAGTCAATTTCAAGTCCATGCCATTAGGACGAAAATCCGTAGGTCCATGAGCACTTATCTTCTATCCAGTCGGGATATCAGTAGACAAAGATTATTGCATTAAGTGTTGGATCATTTGTAGAATGCACCCGAGCACATGTTTTGGAAGCATTTTTTTGTGGTTAATGCGATGAATTTGAAAACAACGACATATTCAGGATCGGAAGTTTCAAAAGAGAAAAAAAATACCTCTTCCATTTCAGCTGTTGCGTAGCGATAGCCGCCCACGAAATCCAGTGGGTGCTTTTTGCAGTTGGACGAATACTAAAAAAACGTCGGTTAAGAGGTTTACTGAAGGTTTTTTTTGCTACTTCAGCTGCATCAAAAATCGTATCCGCACATCATTCATTCATTTTCGTTAAAATCGCAAATCATATCGATAAGCAATGTTGACTATGGACTAACTGCTCAGGGAATAAACCAGTGCATAAATGAACAAGCTTACGCCCACGACTGACGGTACCGGATTTTCTTTATTTTTGCTTTTTGGTGGATGGACAACATCAACACCTATGATGAGTCTCCCTGGGTCCATTATACATTTCTGGGCTCTGAAAATATTAAGTAAGAAACTAATTAAGCAGGGTTGTTACAATCCGCCTTGAACAATTTTTCTCAGTCGAATCTATGAAATGTATCAATCAGCACAGTCTTCCTCATTCTTTACACCCGCTGAAAGTCATGTCAAATTTTTCGTTCCCGTAAGAACAATCCCATTATACGAGATTGTTGATGATAGTTGACGGGTTCGAAAAGGTAGAAGTAACCTCTCACTAACCTCTCACTTTCCAGACGGAAACCGAAATTGATGCCACCAAGTTTTAAATTTGTTTTATTCACAATATTATCAAGTGTTTGCCTTTTTTCTAGCGCATTCATTGCCGTACTCGTTTTCACGTCTTGTGTCACAATCTGCTCAGTGGCCTCGACCAACTTCATACGCTCTGTAAATAAGTTGATTTACTGAGTTTTCTTAACACTCTCGATTCCTTACACGCACACTTTAGAAAGGCTTCGGCATAACTCAAAGATATCGATATCTTTTATGGTATTAACATTTTCTGAATGGCCAATATTATCTTTGACAAGGAGGCGAGGACGCTTAACATGAAGGACAATTTTCCCGAAGAAGTATTTCTCCTATAGTCTATAAAGCGATAACTAAATATTATCACCTCTCGAAGAAATATGGATTAATTTGGCCGGTTTTTCAGCCTTACAGAAAGACTAGCTGAAAGGTGTGTTCAGTGATGCGGCAAGCAAACAAACCATGCAACGACAGTCCATCACTGCGGACAAAATGGATGAATTCAGCACCGATTTGTTTCGCTTTCTTTACGCAGCTCTCAACGTTGTTCTCCTTGGCGTCACGAACATAATATTGTTTTATTGGATCACTTATTTGCATACCGTGCTGACGGCATTGACGTATGAACGCAGTCACATATCTTCTGTAATTTATTCCATCACTTATAAGCATGAAAATGCTCCTTGGTCACCATATACGATTCATTCGCAAAACGTGTTTAGAATTCAAACGGAAGTGAGGTGTTCGTGAACTGCGATTCCATCTCATAATCCTATTCATTCATTCATTAACACATCATTTTCGTCTTCATTCCTGACCAGCTTGCTAATTCTCATAATACTCCGACAAATTCTCCCATGCGGGACAGAGATGGTCATTCCCGGCTTGCAAGCAAAGAACCTCCTGGCAGAAGTAATTTCCATCAAGACTGCACGCCCACTTACAATAAATACAATGAATTGACGTACCTCATTGCACCTTCGTTGAATGATCGTTCATTATTAATCACTAAAGCGACACAACACCATTTTTCACACTTGGCTGGATACAAATAAAGGTTCTTCGATGCTATCCATGAAGGCTGCAAAAGTCACAGAGTTTTCAAAGGGAACCACAACTTTCTCTTCAATGTTCTAAAACATTTGATTAAATGTTGATGCAAGTTGAAAGGTATGGGATGATTCGACGGTAATCGTCATCGACGAGGGTGAATGCACAAAAAACGGATATGTCTGAATGCTCATCAGTGGAATAATACAAACAGCCAACGATTGCATACATGAAATTTGCTAATGATTACGGGAATCAGTTGAGGATTCAAACTCGTCAAGTCGAAGATTTTGGGAGAATTTAATTAATTTCGAGGGTGCTCTTGATCACCTTTTCAGGTTTGATCGGAACAGATGCTTCATGTCCGTATTCAATCTGTGGAGCTGGTAATATTCGATCTTTCGGCTGCAACCTCAATATTATTAGTCTTATATTTGTCAGTGTTATTATTATCATTATTATCAGTCGAAAACTGGCACTATTAATCACCAATATTCTCAATATAACCATATTGATATGATTTTTGTCATTTCAGCTGTACCAAAAAGAACAACAAAAAGTGATGTAAAATCAGCGAGCACACCGTCAAGTTGTTCGTGACATTCACATCGAATTCATCCGGCCACGGGTCCATGGTTCTACCATCTAAATGCACTGCTTTTGCCATCGTGTCGGTTTCACACCTACGGTCCGCTGGTAAAACAGCACAGGCCTGAATCGACAATAATATTAGAACATAAGGTGGAACGGCGAAACGAAAACGAATTGACTAGCAAAAAACCACTCCAAATTTTACGATTTATAACTGTCAGATTTTATCGTTCGTTGGTGCTTTAGACTTCTCTCTCGTACGCTTCATCAACTGATAAGAATAAGACAAATTAATGGATCAGGAAATCAACGACATTATAGACGATATAAGAAGAGCAGCAATAAACATTTGATGAAGTCTGCCGACGAAAGAATAGTTTCATGAAAAAATGAGCGATTAAATTGGCGGAAGATAAGCAGTTACATAACATTACAAAGTTTTTATTACGGAGAACGAATAATTCAATGTTTTTCTATACGAGCAAAACTGAATTACCCGGATCATCGCCTGCACTTGCGCGGCCGATTGTTGCGTTTGTCTGACGCGCTGGTTTTCGCAAACGATCACCAATTCCATCGGATAATAGTTCTCACCACGTTGACGTTTCTCGACAATCAACGGTAATTTGGGATATTTGAGTGTTACGTTGTACTTTATTTTGAAGTACTCGCGTACTGTTATTCGTCCGTTATGTGTATCAACGCTGAAATTCAACATCTCTTAAATCAAACGTTATAGGTGAACAATTCTACTGAATGCGCATTCTGACGCATCCGCTTTCGATTAGAACTAGCCATCATGCAACTTTCTGCATAGCGGTGAAAAATTCTCCGTCTCCCCTTTTGACTCAACAAGTTCGCAAAATTTTATTGCTAACTTAACGAAATTTTATCGCTTGCGATATTGAACTGCGATGTTTTTGAAAAATTGCATTTTCCGAACTATGGTATCTTATTTAACGATTCAGCTATTCATAAATTGTGAACAAACAACTGAATCAACAGAAAATTTCCTGGAATTTTTGTGATAAAATTCGATAATTTCCATCAATCTGGATGAAAACATCGTTGAAATTGAAAAATGAAATCACTGTGTGAAGCAGAAACGTACCGCAAGGTATCAGCATTGTCCCTGCTTAGGTTATGGATTTTGAACGCTTTTGGGTTGTACGTGCAACGCACGTATATACCTGAACAAAAGGATAATATTTTCTTTGATTCGTTTGTTTATTGAGGGGTTTCCATTCAGTTACACTTCCGGAGTTTAACCATCACCACTGCAAACACAAAATGTCCCACTTCACAGTGGAATCTCTTCCAATTTCATTCTTCATTTGTTTTCACCTTGCTATCCTCCTGCCGAATGTCTCAACTAACTCTTTCGAAACCACCTCAATCTCACTGTCAAGGCTTTGTAGTCGATGGTGACAAAACCCAAAATGATGGTGTTCTGTCGATAGCTGTAATGAAGAAAACTTTAAGGGGAATATAGAGACGGAGGGATACTTCATCTAGAAGACTTTAGATAACCGTTGGATAGAGGAACAGTAGTGCAATACGCAACAATATTATTGATCACTGAATCACTATGTCGAGAATATCGAATTGCAATGATTGCCGATCGAATACTGAGTTGAGACGTTCGTCTTAAGAATAAATTTTTGAGGCTATTGCATCTGGAATATATTTTTGAGGCTATCGCCTCTGGAATATTGTTTTTGAGTCTATTGCGTGACCGAGGCGAAGACGATTTATGCACCAAGTGGCTCATTTTGTATACAGTTTCAACTAGTGTCCGTCGGGGAGCAGTTTTTCGCACGAGGGGACCCCACGGGGAGAAAGACGGATGGAGGGGGAGGGTCCCCGCGAAAAGGTCAGGGAGCAAATTGCGCGGAGAGGGGGGTCCCGCGGGGAATAAATTGGACCCCGCAAAAAAGCTGGGGTGCAAATTTCGCGGGGGGGACCCCGTCGGGGAATGACCGTTCCCCGTGTTCCCCGACGGGGAGGACGGGGAGCATTTCAGCTCAATTTTTTAAACAAAATTTCAATTTTTTAAAGAATTTCCTTTTTTTAAGTAGTTTTCTTTCAAGTGCACCTTATACTCACATTTGAAAGCAAACAACAAGACAATATTGAAAGTGTTACAGCGGTCTTTCACCATTTTCAGTTGATTGTTCCCGATATTCGCGAAGGCCCGCGCTCCCCGTCATCCCCGACGGGGAGCGAAACTGGACGGGGGAGTCCCCGAGAAAAGGTCGGAGTGCGGATCGTCCGGGATTGGGTCCCCGCGGGGAGAAAATTGGACGGGGAAGGTCGCCGCGAAAAAATTGGGGAGCAAATTGCGCGGGGGGAGCGCTCCCCGCGTTCCCCGCCGGGGTTCCCGACCGGGAGCCCGTTCCCCGACGAACACTAGTTTCGACTGTTAAGGATTCCATCCCTCTCCCATGGATTTAGGCCGATGTTTTGACTTATTTCGTTGACTTTTCTTAAGGGTTTTATCATCGATCCTTCGATCAGCTCGCTCTGCTCCGAATGTTGTACTTATGAATCGTCATCAGCTGCTTTAAACAGCCAGCCGGTTTTGACGTTGAAAGAAATATAATAATAGAATTTATTATTCGTTCGCGTTTCGCGACAATAGCCCAAGATACCATTTGTTTAAGTATCACAGCGAAATACCTATCGATCGAAAACATTCATATATTTCGCATCAATATGCTCAACCAATTTCTAATTGTGACTATGATATTTTGCGCCACTCCGTTCAATAATTCGAAATTTCGGCGATACGAATGTGTTTTGTGATTCATACATCATGGCTTATGGCAGTTCGATATCATTCAACAGTTTTTATACACATACAAATCTTAAGATCTTTTGCAGATGATGGTAAATAAATAAGTAATTGAGGAATAGTTGAAATATTCTCACTAATATGATATCACTTATGACGGACGAACCTTTTAGCACTCCCTTCAAAAGCTGCAGTTGTCGCGAATCGATGATCATTTCAGATGGATCTTTATTAAGTATCATCGAAACTTTCTCTGCTATCGATTGATTTTCAACGTGAAATGCAGCTTTTTTGACTAAAATGAAACACATTTATTTATTGGGGTATCTCGATCAACCAATGTATCATTACGATAGTTGAAAAAGAAATTATGAATCATTGATGTTGCTGGATTTCTTCATCGAACAATTCACAAGCTGTATATATACACTTTATCTGCGTGTTCTATACGAACGCTCGTCAGTTGTGTGCAGAGCTATTGTGCTATTCCTAACAAATCAGTTTCTGCTATGATTCGGGATGAGCGGAGAAATGGAGAAGATTTTATTGAGGGAACATCACAAGGCGAACCTTACAGCAAGAGAACAACGGAACTGGAGATGAAGAATGCTTTTGCTGAGGAACACTGCAACTACGAATCTCTTGACATAAATTCTAGAGAATATCAGAAAATCCCCCTGACATTTATTTATGTCTAGTCAATACTGCTTTGCAAGGGACCATTTTAGATAGGGTGAATTCTTTGAACGGACTCAGTTCAGTGGTGAGAGGTAGGTAAAGTGCTAAGAACGGACTAGTAATGTCTCCGTTCAGGGCATATTAGGAAAACTTTTCAAGAGAATATGTGAATAGATTGCTTACAATCCATGAACAACGCAGCATTCGTGCTTCCAGGCCCACGAGGACCCTCAATTAGTTTAACGCCTTTCGAAGCACCGATACCAATGTATTCACCATCTGGAAGTGGTGGCACTTCACGTTCCGTGAAACCGACAGCGGGCGGATTATGCAAAAAATCCAGGTCTGATACATACGACACGAAACAACCTCTGAAAACTGAATTTCAATCTTAGTCGATCAGTCGATTCCATACAAATCTTGTTCACTCTAACAATCGATGTCTTGTTCACTCTAACAATTATAAATGTAATTGGAGGACCAGGTTGAGGTTCCAACTGTGAGTCCTTAAGGTCAAGCTCAGTTGAGGTTCGGATTCGAGCCCAGGGATACTGAATGAACAGTAGATTTGTCTTCGGAAGTTATATATAATGCTGAATCCATCTAGTAAAAAGACAAATCTTTGAATGATCCTCGAAACTTCAAACGTTTTCATTCGATATCTTTATCTCAACGGCAGAACTGCACTTCCTTGGTTATTTTTTTCACTTGTGTTTACATGGTCGTATCCTCTTGAACTTTTTACAATAATTAAACCAAATATAACTGTTGCACCTCAGAGAAATGATTTGAGACACCGATAGAAAATAATCTCTATATAACTCATTGAATAAAACATTGCGCTTGAACATCTGACCGATTGAGCTATCAAACAAATGAATGAAATGCTGATCAGCTGAGTTTCTCGATTTCGTTAAATGACGGAGTAGCGCGGAATGTAATGTGGATCAGGTGCTAGTTGATTAAAGTTTGAACGATTTGTAGTGGGTTTTAAACTTTATTCCGCTTAAATTCTGTGAGTTACGTCAATTGTCTCATATGTTTGGGTGCATTGGAGGAATGTACAGGATATGATACACGTGTTACGCAACGACTTGTCTAAACTAGAGTATGAAGAGATGACAGTTCAAGCAAGCCGAAAAAAGGGGTATTTCTTGTAGAATAACCGAGAGAACAAATAAACCAGAATCGATCGCGCAACGATCAGGCGATGTTTAACAGCAATAAGTGAACAATGTTTGGACACTGAGCGGTTGGTCTGCCAATCGCTCCGTGCAATCGGTAAAATGTTCGTGATTGTTGCGATTGTTTAATGAATTGGTATTCGGCTGCATTAAAATGTGCAAGTTATTTATGGCAACAGGCATTAGTTACTGCTTGATTACGGAATGTTTGATACGCCGATTGCTATGGATCTACTCAGTTACATTAATTATTTATTACTGATACCGGAAGATTACTAATTTACTACTGTTGTTTGTTCCAAACAACAGTAGTAAATTAGTAATTTTTCGGTATCTGAACGATCGTTAGACTCTGAACGACCGTTGGACCAATATTCAATCGATCAGTCGGATTATATTTTCGGGATCCTTTTGGGTCCCTCTCCTTAGAAAGCATTGGGCAATATGGGAGAGTAGTCCGAAACCTCTGCGCTTGCCAAATCAATAATCCGAGTTAGAATTTCATGAAGACATATGATTCCCAACGCTGTTATCGTTAGCTGCGGGGTAAGAAAATGCCAACAAAGGAGGGATGTGATAGTGGTGATATAATGATATCAGTGATATTTTAAGGCATAAACTCGCCATGAGTTGGATTTGCTGATAATATAAATGAACAAATACATAAACGAATGGTGCGATATTTCCAAACGCTGTCGTAGTGTTCAACTTGTATCGAAGGATAGTGGTGGGGTGCATTCAAGAGAAAACCAGTGTAAAGTCCGAGTTTTGGAAATATGAGACATTAGCCTTTTGGGAATATTTCACACATAACTGTTTCAATCCTTCCATCATCATCGCACCTCGGAGACGATTTAAAACTATGTGGATTCAACATTGATGATTTTACGGGGTATGTCGAGAAGGACTTTCGATGTCGACATCGAAAAGAGCTAAAGAATTTCTTGTCTTTCAATAATAAGCATCTTGGGATTCTTATAGCATAATTTCAAACTCCTATTATTGATTGAGAATCTATCGAAGTGGATTTAGCTACGGGGTAATCACGATCCGATACCTCTTAGTCACAGTTACTTCTATCATTACTGGCTGAGAAGACATTTTTGACGAGATATGGAACTTTCAAGGCTAAATTAAACGAAATGAGACGTGAAACAATCACTGGCTGACATTTTTAGCCTACGCTTAGCACGACTAGCCTACGTTTTGTGCCGCAAAAGATCGTTGCTTGGTTAATCGAGAAATCAAATCATAAACAAATAAGACCATATCAGTGAACTAGATAGGTTTGAAAGCTATTCGTTTGTACAATTCATATGGTACAACGGAATCTTTAAATAGCAAAGCTTTCAAGGTTCTTGAAACTAACTCTGTGAAAAACGCTTGTTGTGATAGAAGCAGTTCGAAGAACTGCAGCAGACTTCGATTCCGTTCGTTCGCGTCTGCAGCTTGCTTCAAGTCGTTCGTCGTCAGTTGAAAATCCTCAGTGCACCGTTTTACCTGCAAACAAATTCGTTAGTTTCTTCGATTTCGCATTCAAAAAATTCGAAAATCTACTGCTGAAAGTATGAGATGTCCAGAACATATGATGAGATAAGCGAAGTGTTGAGTTATAAAAATTTTTACAATCAATTTCATAATGCGTGGATTCATTCAGTCTCTAGAATTTTCGTGAATCGATATTCTCAAACGTTGTTATCCTCGTGACCACGATAGTTACTAACCGCGGGTTTAACAGATGTGATGATGAATCTAAAGCCACAGAACTAAAGTCGTATGAAAGAACCGAAACTCACACTGAAAGTTACACGAGTGCACTCAGCACTCACCACTCCTTCTCGTAATTCCCTCGGCAAAATTTCGAAAGTTTTTTCCTGAAAATTGAATGTCATCCATTTTTATGCTCACAAGTGAGCTGAAGGTTTGCGCTATAAGATTAGTCATCACTTCGTAAAAATTGATAATTCTAGAAATTTTCAAAATCGCATGAATTGTATTCCATAAGCAAATGATTTTTATTTATTTTGGAGTTCCCATTAGATATTTGATTGAATAATGTGAAACATTCTGTGAAAACAATAGACGAACATTGTAAAAATGAACTCGATAAAGCACAAACTTCGCTTTCTCTGATGGCCAATTGATCCATCGTGTAAAGAATTGAGGCACGATCATAGACCAGTCCCTCGCGTTTTCCGAAAAAATTTCTCTCTCTGTCAACAACAATCGTGAATATTTCTACACATTTGTTTTTTCGTTCGATCGATGGACATCTTCAAGAACGGAGAACTTTACTTTAACTGGAGTTGCAGAAAATTTTATTTTCCGAAGAAAAATTCTTGTTGGAGATTTCATCTGAGAGCAGTTGAACCTATTGCAGTGCTGTTGTATTCTTCTTTCATAAGAGGGAAACAGCATTCCCTGAAATCCGTTCAGTATGAAAGGAATAAGTGCAGAAGCTTTCAAATCAAACTGGACTCTCATTCTCGGGCTAATGTTCGTCGGATTAAATGAACTCTGTAATTGCAACCATAAAATTTACTCTTCTTCGGTTTGCTTTGTGATTTCTTTCGTTGGTATCTGCGATGCATTCGGAGGAAATTCCTCCAAAATGCGAATATCATATCGATAGATCGGTATATTGCGTCTCGGTATGATCCCGCGTATGTTTGCAACCAAGTCTATTGGTCTTTCTTGACGTTCGCCAGAATCCAATTTTTCGGCATATTTGATTGGAGATGCCTTCAAACATATCGAATCAGTCGTCTTCACATATTTTTACTTCAAATCTCCTCAGATAATCTTAAAGCATTTTCAGAAAGTGATTGTAAATTTGAAAGGGAATCATAGAAAAGATTCGTCGAAAAAATACCTGCATTGCTGCAGTGTCTCTTTCAAATCGCTGGATCTTGTTTGAGGATATGGCTTGCTGATTTTGTTTTGCTGATTTCGCTTTCGCTGTAAAATAGCATCATTTCAAATTACGGATACAAATTAAACAATTGTGCCAATCCCATAAAGTTTGGAGTTTGTGAAAAGTGAAGGAACAAAAGGAATGTTTATTCGACGTGACCAATGTAACGTAGGGGAATTATGTATCGTCAGCGTCAATAGTCAACGCAAGGGGCAATTTGTTAGGGCAGGTTTTGGTGTTTTTAACTGAAAATAGATAGTATTACCACTGAATTGGGCAACTAGCGAAACTGAAAACGTTTTCTTAGGTCCGGCATTGCGGCGTTTCAAGCCATTTTCAGAACGAATTGATAAAAGGATTCATAAAGGTAGGAAAGATTGCATTGTTCATATTTGGTTGATGAGCGCACTTCTAGAATCACGTGCATCTACCGAAGTATTCGACTACTAATTGCAAAAAAGTTTTTGGTTGCATTCGACTACCAAAAAAAAGTTAAAGCATTTGTACGGTGAAGGAGAAATGACGGTTCATCACACGGCTGGAGAAATCCTCAAATCTACCTATCTTTGATCTACTTTGCAGAGATTGATGATGGAAAGAGTTAGAACTAGTGTCAGGCTGAGATCGAATCATATTCGGAGATCGTCGACGTCGGAGGCTGTGGAAACATCGTAGGTGCTCAGAGGGCACCTAACCACCAACGATTTGATTGAAGGAAGATTAGAAGGACACTTTATATGTGCAAATCACAGCAACCGTTCGTTTCCCTTATCAGCTTCGTTTTGAATGCAAAACCTTCCGTCAGTAAATTTTTGATCCAATACGTTCGTTTTTGATTCCATAATCAACAGCAAAAAATTGTTTGCATGGCACCACTGCATGATCAAAGTGACTGTATGCTATCAATGTACTCACCTATGTCAACACGTAAATATACACATAAACGTATTATGTTTTTAAACTTTGGAGACATTCGTTGACCAGAATTTGATCAGAAGACTGACATTCTAACACCATTTTACTGTGAAATGTTGAGAAAACGGTAACAGAGGAGCATTTTAACGTTTGTAACGAGTTTCAATTGTCGGGAGTGAATTCAAAAAAGGGCGAACTATCTGTTACTCTTTAGCAAAGTGACAGTTCAACTCTGGATTGTTCGTTATGCTTACAATTAGAGTGTGAGTGTTCGATGATTCAGCTCGTGTGCTAATATTAGAAAACATCGCAATCGCTTTCAGCGTTTTGGAGATGAAAAATGATTTGTTTGCGATCAAATGATCACACTCGCGAGTATCGTTGCGTTATCGTTTACAATCAAATTGCACGTCTTCCACTTGGGTTTTTTTTTCTTTAAGCAAACAAGAATAAATTATCATAAGATTGTAAGATGGCAGTCACACGACTCGAATCGTATCAGTGTTACGTTCGATCGAATCTTGAAATTTTACAATAAAATTTGTTATCATAGGATGATATCCATCAAGCTGAGAGAATTGTAAAAATTTCTTTAGAAAACAATAATGGCTTATCTGAGTTGATGGAACCCACTGGTTCACTTACTTCGTTGACATCACCGTTTGCGTTCCAGAAACTGTCTTTGGCTGTGTGAAAAGTTGAGGATCGTTTAGTTCGGACTGGGATTAGTCTCATTAACAAGATTAGTTCAACGATCAGTGCGAAGGAACGACGAAGCTGATGTGCAACAGTACGTACGTTATGAACTCTTTTTAAAGGCACATAGTTGATAAATCAACCAATCAGCAGTTAATAACTTTGAATAAATTAGTGGATAGGGAGGAGATGGATAGTCTTTTCGGCCGCAGATGTTCATGAGAGGATGAACGCAGGCTCTTGTAGTTTAGTGATTTATAAATTGATGAAATTTTGAATTTGACATGCACAGAAATGAATCAGAAATGTACTTCCGGCATTAATTGAAAATTTGGGTGACTTTTTTGATTTTTCCCTTCTCTAATTTCATGATAATACAACTTTTTGGACCTTCTTTTTGGAACACTTCGTAAGTTTCAAATACAGTTCGTTTGATATTCCGCTCATCGTTAATGCTCAATAAGTAGTTAGCATCTTAAATTTATCAATTGTAGAACTGCATATGTTGTTAACATTTCACTTTTTAGTGTGATGAGAGACAGTTTTCGACTTTACTGCTTTTATCAATGAAACATCGCCGAGCTAAGATTTCATCATCGATCTTTTAGAGAAAAACTCTGAGTTGCGTATTTCTTTGCGAAATTAATCTAATACAGAAAACTGTTTAGTGAACATTTATTTATTGAGGGAATAATCTGAACGATTGGCAAATTTTTTCGGTTCAATAAGACTTCAATGGTAGTACTGCCCTTTTTAGACCGCTGTTGACGATTACTCATGATTGTACGATTATTACTCATGATTGTACCAAAAAATTTGTGTGATTTCCTAATTGTGGCAGTAAATGAATAGAATAATTAGCGGATGAAAAAACATTTTTCGAATCCAGAAGTAATCAACCGAACAAATGAAGAAATGAAGAAACGAACAAGTGACTCTCAAACGAACAGGATCATCGTGTAAAATTTCGTACGAATGTTTATCTGCACATGAAAGCTAGCATACCAACTGAAAATAATGTGTATTTAGGTGTTGTGGCGTACGAACTGATTGACCTTACGTCGTTTTGTGCTATTCTCGGTCATTACACGCTAGATTGTTTTCGCGTCTATCTTTCTCGTATCGCATCCTGATTGGTTGATTATCACTATATAAGGTCTTCTCAATCACACCATGAAAGATCATTGTTCTCTTTTGCGTCGTCTGCACCAACCCGTGTATTGTCGGAAAGCGTCAGTCTGTAGTGCTGTATAGAACTCTCGTCTACATTGTTAATATTGTGTTTTAAGCCTAATAAACAACCGATTCTTTTCCATTGTCACCATTAGGCAAACACAACAAAGTGGTGATCAGGCTTATTCGATAAACTGGTACTCGCTATTGCGACTATCCATAAACTGGTCACTATCCATAAACCGAACCAATTTTTTGCCGAAAATTTCATCCTCGACTAGAATCGCTCATAAATCAACATTCTATAATATAAACATTCAGTGTTCCAACAGACTTAGAATTAAAAAATTTTTTTTCGAAAACTCATTTGATAAGTTTACGAATGAAGTGAATGTTAGGCACACAATAGAAGGAAATTGATCATTGGATGGACGTATGAACAAGGATAAAATTACATCGTGCACGAATAGGCATCAGAGCACAGCAGCACAATCACAAAAATACGTATATATGCACTGACTTCTCAACTATAAACATTCTCTTCAATCGTCTGAACGACATTCTCATATCAGTTCCACTCCTCTTATCAGCTCATATCACTGCATGCATCATTTCCAGCACTATCACACTTCTTTCGAGCCATTCTGGTCGTTCTCGCATTGAACAGATCATCTCTGTAGTACCAAATGCACGCAGCAGACAAATGCAAACGAAAGCTGCTCAAAGGTAACACAGCTTTTCCCCTAACGTTGTGAGCAGTACAAGGATGAACATATTAAGAAAGGCATGCGCTATGTATACATGAGACTATCAAAACACACGCTTTTCAATGAAGCATGAATATATATTTCAATGTTCAACATCAGCATTTTTCAATTAAGCATTACTGGTTGGTGTTCATATATTTTGATTGCTTTACTGCAGGAATTTTGAGGTGCATGCAATTCGGACATGAGAATAAAGGATCCATGGGAAATGAAGGGTGATATTGAGATTTATCTACGATCTCTTGTTTATTGTTTACAGTTTCTTGTATGTCTGTCTATAGTGTTTTGCATGTCGTGTATTCTCTGACCACCATTGGCAACATGTGATCATTGTTTCGTAATCAGCTAACCCCAATGACTATATAAGTAGCTCAGCGTGGCTAGTCAGTGTCTCAGTGTAATAGTGTCAGTCAGTGTGTTGATAGTGTACTTGGAGCTGTTACTCGCAGTTATTGTAGTGTTGTACTCGACATCGTCGGCATCTTTCGCAATCGTCAGTTGTATCATCACTCTACTCAGTCATCATTATCGTGCTTATTTATTTTTGTGGATAAATTATTTATTTATTGTGGATATATTATTAATTGTCGTCATCGCAACAGCAACAAAAGCTAACATCAAAACAGGAAAAAGATTTGCAGGATCTTGCTGTCACCTTTGGGAAATAACTGCAAAAATTATTATCACTACAGAGATACCCGAATTCATCTAATGCATTCTTACTAGATGAATTCGGGTATCTCTGAAGTGATAATCGGCCCACTGAAATAACTGCACAAAACAATAATAAGCAGGAAATTGATAGCATAAAATGAATGAGAATCAATGGAATCGCATAATTTTGTGAGGCTCTTCAATGTCATAAAACCATTGTAAACTATTAAACCGTATCAAAATTACATGAAATCTATTATAACGATACGGCAGTGGAAGAAATGTCACAAGTTAACACGATTACCTAACAATCTGATCCACATCAAACACAAAACAATTGCTGATAGAAATTACCGATGAAACCAACAATACGAATTATTAAATGCTTACATGGGAAGATCACAAATTTTATGGAAATTCACTCAAATTCTCAACTTCGGATGAAAATTCAGATTGTTACTTCAATACACTGAAAACCCTTATCCCGCCATATCTCGCGTCATTTTTGTGTTCCGCAAAAAAGCTTCACGAAATTACTGATAAAAATTATTGATTTTATATACATGAGCTCTGCAGTATGATGCACATCTCGTCCTGAAACGTGGGGTTAAGTTCGTGACCTTTCCTTGTTAGCGATTAGCTCAGGCATTGAAACGACAATTGCTCAACGGTTTATCGGCGTAACCCAATTGAGCATTTAGTTCTTGTAGATTCTTCGGCCTATTAGCGCCTCCTTCGCTGCTATCTGATGAATCACCACTGCAAAAAAATAAAGAATCAATTCACCATTTATCCATCAATAGCGATAACCATATGAATGAAGAAAGTAAACACAAGCAAATCAGGCGATTGCTGTAGGAAAGAGTCTGGAAAAATGGGATATGAGTTTTGATGGGACGTATAGAAAAGTTTCCGATTTCAAAATATCCAAAGTTTCCAATTTCGTTAGGAGAAGATACAAAAGCGTTGATGAAATTATTTATCAGCGTTCTTTCACGGAAGCTTAGTGGGAGGATGGATCCTTCGAATACCGACAAGACAAAAGTTTGCAGTGACCAGTTGAATTAAAATTGTAAAGGCCTTTGACAAAGTGCTAAACGGAATCAGTGATATTCACTGATATCAAAGGGAAGAATTGTTCGTGACAGATGTAACTGCCAACTGGATCAATGAACAAGCAGTAAAGACTAACAATTGAGCAACGTAATTGTTTCGGCCTCGTGATGCCATTCTGTTCGCGATAATGATTGGTGCGGGCAAAGAAGTTGGCATGTTGACGATTTGATGATTATACGCTAATGCGTAGATGATCGCTTGGATTTCATCGTTAACCATTTGTGACGTATCGAACAGCTTCGTGTAACGCGGCGTTTTGACAGTTCCCTACCATAAGGAGTCATTAAGTATCTATTTCTTTCCACTAATATTATTGCTGTTTTTATCACTCTTATTTGTTCTGGTATCGTCATTTCCATTTTTTGAATTTTTACTTCATATATTGTCTTTTATCAGAACATTATGAAACTTACTTGGAAGGCGGAATGTGATGTCAAATAAAATTCGTTGAGTGTTGCACTAACTGCGTTTTGGTCCACGACTGTTCCCGGTGTGACGTTCTGACCGGGTGCTCTCTCGTTCCGTGGAATGTTCTATAAAGTTGCATTCTGTTCGGAACAAATTTTCTTCGTTTCCGAACATCAAACACCATCGATTGGAAAGCGTAACTTCTCAGCAACGTAACAATACAAATGCTTATGTATCTTCCCTCTCTTCTCAAAATTTCTCTATTAGAGATATCGAAATTTTTTTTCGTAGTATCGATGCATCAAAGTATACTTGGTAAGAACGACAAATAGTAACCTGTTTGAATAGACGCAAATTATGCATTTTTGTAGCAACCACAAACGTTATATGCGGACGATATCCGTTTCCTCCGGCTTTTTGACAAGCGTTCTTCACTTGCTCGACCTCAGTACTTATCACCTGCAAAATCGCAGAAACAGTCCTTGATTCGTAGATGTTTTTCGGCTCGACATACTTGTCCTCGACATAGCCCCAATGCACCCTTCCCCTCTCCATTGCAAATATTTGTATCGTAACGGTCATTCTCACTTTATCACTTTCATTTATTATTTTCATACACTGACAGCACCAAATCAAAGCTTTACTGTTTTCATCGATAATTACATTATTCAAAAACGCATAGAGAAGAAAACTTACATATGGATATTGACCCTCTGATATACCATCTCTCAAAACTATGATGTGATTGGGGAGGTTACCTCGATTACCACGGAACTTTTCCAGCGACTCCATCGTTAAATCGCTGATTGCAAAGTCGGTAATCTACGAAACAACAATTTTCGTTAACACAGAAATTTCAGACAATTCAACAGTCAACAATCAATGGAGAGTTTCGTAAGTTGCTCGCCGGGTTCTGCTCACGAAGACTAGGTCACAGATACTGTGGCCGATGAAAATTTTGCCCAATGGACATCTCACCTCAGCATGAAATCAATGTCCAATCCATGCCATTCAAACAGATGATTTGGTTCAATGGCATGGATTTGGTTTAATGGCATCAAAACGTCACACCGGGAAAAATAGATCCATGAACATTTACCTTCTGTCCAGTCGGAGTCTCAGAAGACAAAGAATATTGACTTAAATATTGGAGCTTTCCCAGAACGCACCCGTAAACATGTGTCGGAATCATTTCATGGGTGTTTAATGCGAACATTTTAAAAACTACGATATATTCATGATCAGAAGTTTCGAAAAAAAAACCTCTTCCATTTGAGCTGTTGCGTAGCGATAGCCGCCCACGAAATCTAGTGGATGCTTTTTGCAGTTGGACGAATACTAAAAAACGTCGCTTAAGAGGTTTACTGAAGTTTTTTTAATACTTCAGCTGCATCAAAATGCGTATTCGTATATCATTCATTCATTTTCGTTAAAATCGCAAATCATATCGATAAACCATCTTAAAGATCAACTAACTACTCTGTAAATAAGCCAGTGTATAAATGAACAAGCTTACACCCACAACTGACGGCACCGGATTATCTTTATCTTTGCTTTTGTTGATTGCGGGTGGATGGGCAATATCAAGACCTATGATGAGTCTTCCTGGATCCATTATAGACTTCTGAGCTCTGGAAATATTTATTAAGAAACTAATTAAACAGGGTTATTGCAATCAGTCTGGAACAATTCTTCTCATTTGTATCCATGAAACAGATCAATCAGCACAGTCTTCACCTTCCCTTGTATTCATTACACCTGCTTAAAATCATGCCAAATTTCCCATCCGCACAAGGACAGTCCCATTATACGTGACTGTTGATGATAGTAGACCGGTTCAAAAAAGTAGATGCAAGCAGAAGTAACACTGCTAACCTCTCACTTTCGAGACGTAAATCAAAATTCATACCGCCCAGTTTTAAATTCGTTTTATTCACAATATTATCAAGTGTTTGCCATTTTTTTGGCGCACTCAGTGCGGTGCTCGTTTTCACGTCTTGTGTTACAATCTGCTCAGTGGCCTCGACCAACTTCATACGCTCTGTAAATAAGTTGATTTACTGAATTCTTCATACTCTCGATTCCTTACCCTCACTTTATAAATGCTTCATATCCTCATTAGATTAACATTTTTTAACGGCTAACATTATCTCCAAGAAGGAGGCGAGAATGATTAACATGAAGGACGATTTTCCCGACCTTTAGAAAAAAATCGCGATATTTCTCCTACTGTCTCTAAGACAATAAATAAATATTGTCGCCTCTAGAAGAGCGTGGATTGTTTTGGTCGGTATTCTAGCCTTACAAAAGACTAGTTGAAAGGTGTATAAATCCTGAAAGTTCATTAAGAATCTTTGCAAAATACATTCAGTGATGCGACAAGCAAACAAACCATGCAACGTTAGTCTATCACTGCTGATAAAATGGATGAATTTAGCGCCCATTTGTTTCGCTTTCTTTACGCAGCTCTCAACGTTATTCTCCTTGGCACCACGAATATAATTCTGTTCAATTGGATCATTTATTTGCATACCGTGCTGACGGCATTGACGCATGAACGCAGACACATAACTTCTGTAATCTATTCCACTACTTATAAGCATGGAAATGCTCCTTGGCCACCGCATACGATTCATTCGCAAAACGTGTTTAGAAGTCAAATCGAACTGATGTGTTCGTGAAGTGCGATTCGATCTCATAATCCTATTCATTCATTTATTAACACATCATTTTCGTCTCCATTCCTGACCAGCTTGCTAATTCTTATAATACTCAGACAAATTCTCCCATGCGGGACAGCGATTGTTGCGAGGAACCACGCAACTTTCAAGGCTCTAGCCTCGTTTCCCGCATCGATCTTAACATCTTGTATAATATTATGCAAGATGTTAAGATCCAAAAAGGATATAGCAGAAGTAGTACCTTTTCGCCCATTATTTCGAAATGTATCAAATATCAACAATAATAATTGTATAATCTAAACCATTTCAACGCTTCATGACTCATTATGCCCTTTTGCAGTTATAATTTATATAATATGCCTCATTCACCGCTACTGTAATCCGATCCCCAATCCTCGCAGTTTGTATAATGTGCCTTTCATCGCTATTGTAATCTGATACAAATTCTGCCGATGGGCACTATAAAAGGCCCGAGCCTTTTTCGATTGTACGGTTGTTATTAATACCAAAATGTTACTGTCCAACAATTGTAAACAACCCCAAACGGTTGCCAGCATCACGACAATTTCATTTCTGTGGTCTTTGTTAATATAGTAATTACACCACCTCATTCTCAACTCATTTATATTCATCGTTCTACCACATTCACAAATAAACGTTACTTCTCCTCCTCGCCTTATCACAGACAATCCGCGTTCAAATTAAAGTACTTCACGACGGAGGTGGTCATCCCCGGTTTGTAAGCAAAGAGCCTCTTGCCAGAAGTAATTTCCATCAAGACTGAACGCCAATTTACAATGAATACAATGAATTGACGTACCTCATTGCACCTTCGTTGAATGATCGTTCGTTATTAGTCACTAAAGCCACACAGCACCATTTTTCACACTTGGCTGGATACAAATATAGGTACTGCGATGCTATCCATGAAGGCTGCAAAAATCATAAAATTTTCAAACGGAACCGCAATTTTTCCTTCGATGCTCTAAAAATCTTGTTAAAAGTTGTTGAAGATTAAGGAATATGGGCCGATTCGACGGTCATCATCGTCAACGAGAGTGAATGCGCAAAAAATGGATATATCTGAGTGCTCATCAATGAAATAATACAAAACAGCTAACGAGTGTATAAATGAAAGTTGGCAGTGATTAGAGGAATCAATTGAGGATTTAAACTCGCGAAGTCGAATGTTTTAATAAAATTTAATTATTTTCGAAGATACTTTTGATCACCTTTTCAGGATTGATCGAAACAGATGCATTACGTCCGTATTCAATTTTTGGAGCTGGTAAAATCCGACCTTTCAGCTGCAACCTCATTATTACTAGCATTATATTTGTCAGTGTTGTTACTATCATTATTATCAGTCAAAAACTGGCACTATTAATCACCGATATTCTCAAGATAACCATATTGATATGATTTTTGTCATTTCAGCTGTACCAAAAACAATAAAAAAAGTGATGTAAAATCAGCGAGCACACCGTCAAGTTCTTCGTGACATTCACACCGAATTCATCCAGCCACGGGTTCGTGGTTCTGCCGTCTAAATGCAACGCTTCTGCCATTACATCGGTTTGATATTTACGGTCCGCTGGTAAAACAGCACAGGCCTGAATGAACAATAATATGAGAAGATAGGTCGCACTCACCACGGAACGGCGAAACGAAAACGAATTGACTGGCAAGAGAACCGCTCAAAATTCTACGACTCATAACTGTCAAATTTTGTCGTCCGTTGGTGCTTTTTAGACTTCTCCCTCGTACGCTTCATCAACTGATAAGAATGACAAAAATGAATGGATCAAGAAATCAACGACATTATAGACGATTTAAGAAGAGCAGCAATAAACATTTGATGAAGTCCGCCGACGAAGAAATAGTTTCACGAAAAAATGAGCGATTAAATTGGCGGAAGATAAGCAGTTACATAACATTACAAAGTTTTTATTACGAAGAACGAATAATTCAAAGTTTTTCTATAAGATCAAAACTGAATTACCCGGATCATCGCCTGCACTTGCGCGGCCGATTGTTGCGTTTGTCTGACGCGCTGGTTTTCGCAAACGATCACCAATTCCATCGGATAATAGTTCTCACCACGTTGACGTTTCTCGACAATCAACGGTAATTTGGGATATTTGAGTGTTATGTTGTACTTTATTTTGAAGTACTCGCGTACTGTTATCCGTCCGTTATCTGTGTCAACGCTGAAATTCAACATCTCTCAAATCAAACGTTACAGGTGAAAACTCCTAGGGATTACGCATTGGGATAGTTCCGCTTTCGATCGGAACTAGAGTTTGCACGGGATCCCGGGATTACAGTTCTGATCCCGATCCGGGGATTTAAGTTTTGAAAAATCCCGGGATTTCGGGATTTGATAAAACAGGTCAATTTGTGTGAATTTTAATAGTATGTTAATCTTGAAGCAAGCCTTAATCATTCCCATCTAATTTATATGCAGTTATCTTTGCTGTTTGCCCTCTATCATTGATGTTCAGCTAAGGAAATAGACGCAATTCGGACGAATGACATGATCAACGACAGCTCGATGAACTTTTACGTAACATTTCATTGAATATTCAACTGATTATTCTGCTCTTCATTGGTTTATATCACGCTCATCTGGATGCATTTCTATGTAATAGACTAACAGAGATAATCACATTTTCTAATAAAAACCGAGAGCAGCAAAGTTCAATGAAAATTTGAGTCGGTTCCTCCCATAAGATTTGTTCGGCTTCAATATTCCATCTGTCAGTTCAACTGCATGTTCCAAAGACTGCAAGTCTTTTTACTTCGCTATTCGGAAACGTTTTCATCCGATCGAAATGTACATAAATTCTCACTGAGTTCACTCATAGTGAGAGTTTATTGCCGAACTGAGCAAAGTTGTTCCATTCAAAAGGATCTTATGCTTGAATATCAAGTACATTTGCATGATTTTCGATCGAAATTATCAAATATGTAAGTGCTCGATGGTTCGATGAAAATCCATTGCGGATATTTTTTTACCTTTTTAGATAAACTTCGAACTTTTAATTATTTCGAAATTCAAGTTATATAATTCATGCGGTGCATTTCTTCCGTAAAAAATCGAAATTTCCGAAACGGCAGAATTCAGCTGACGTTAATACTGAGAGAAAATGGACTTGAAGCATTGCAAATAAATGTCTGAGAATCAAGAATTTCATATTCACATGCAAGTGTACTGTTATTAGCTTAGACCCGAGATGACAAGATGCCTCAGCATAGAATATGCAGTATGCCCTTGCGGCATGATCATTGGCATCATTATATGAATTATTAATTTGAATCTGAATACTTAGTTCCTTGGATTTGTTCAATAATTTGTTCAATTAGCTCCTTCCTGATTTATAGTGAACATATTGGTTCAAAAAAAGTGTTTAAACATGTCCCGCATCGATATTACAATAATTATTCGATCCCCGGATTATCCCGGGATCAAAAATCGATCCCGGGATTGAAAAATCGTCGGGATTTTGCAAACCCTAATCAGAACTAGCCATCATGCATGCCCTTTCAACTTAATAAACTAACAAAATTTTATCGCTAACTTAACAAAATTTTATCGCTTGCGATGTTGACCTACATTGTTTTTGAAAAATTGCATTTTCTGAACTGTGATATCTTATTTAACGATTCAGCTATTCATAAATAGTGAACGAACAGCTGAATCAATCGAAAATTTCCTGGAGCTTCTCTGACAAAATTCGACAAGGTCCATTATTCTGGATAAAAGCGTTGTTGGAACTGGAAAATGAAATCAGTACATGAACTAGAAACATACTGCATCGCATCAGCACTATCCTTGCAGAGGCTTTGGATTTTGAACGCTTTTGAGCTGTACGTGCAACGCACGTATATGCCTGAAAAAAAAGATATTCGTTCCTTCGATTCGTTTCTTTATTGAGGCGGTTTCCATTCAATTTCATTTCCGGAGTTTAACCGCCACCACTGCAAACGTAAGATGTTCTTCTAATTTCATTCTTCATTTGTTTTCACCATGCCACTTTCATGCCGAATACATCAACTGACTCATTCGAAAACAGCTCAATCCCATTTTCAAGGCTTTGTAGTCGATGATGACAATAAAGATGCACAAAAATTGATGCATCCGGCACGACAAACAAAAATGGTCTTCTGTAGATTGCCTAACATACTCCATATCATTCAACAGTTTTTATACACATACAAATCTTGAGACGTTTTGCAAATAATGATGAATAAATGATTGAGGAATAATTCAAACATTCGCACAAATATGATATCATTTATGACGGATGAACCTCTTAGCAGTCCCTTCAAAAGCTGCAGTTGTCGCGAATCGATGATCATTTCAGATGGATCTTTATTAAGTATCATCGAAACTTTCTCTGCTATCGATTGATTTTCAACGTGAAATGCAGCTTTTTTGACTAAAATGAAACACATTTATTTATTGGGGTATCTCGATCACCCAATGTATCATTACGATAGTTGAAAAAGAAATTATGAATCATTGATGTTGCTGGATTTCTTCATCGAACAATTCACAAGCTGTATATATACACTTTATCTGCGTGTTCTATACGAACGCTCGTCAGTTGTGTGCAGAGCTATTGTGCTATTCCTAACAAATCAGTTTCTGCTATGATTCGGGATGAGCGGAGAAATGGAGAAGATTTTATTGAGGGAACATCACAAGGCGAACCTTACAGCAAGAGAACAACGGAACTGGAGATGAAGAATGCTTTTGCTGAGGAACACTGCAACTACGAATCTCTTGACATAAATTCTAGAGAATATCAGAAAATCCCCTTCACATTTATTTAAGTCTAGTCAATACTGCTTTGCAAGGGACCATTTTAAATAGGGTGAATTCTTTGAACGGACTCAGTTCAGTGGTGAGAGGTAGGTAAAGTGCTAAGAACGGACTAGTAATGTCTCCGTTCAGGGCATAATAGGAAAACTTTTCTAGAGAATATGTAAAATAGATTGCTTACAATCCATGAATAACGCAGCATTCGTGCTTCCAGGCCCACGAGGACCCTCAATTAGTTTAACGCCTTTCGAAGCACCGATACCAATGTATTTACCATCCGGAAGTGGTGGCATTTCACGTTCCGCGAAACCGAAATCGGACGGATTGTACAAAAAATCTTGGTTTGATCCGTACGACACGAAACTGCCTCTGGAAACCGAATTTCAATCTTAGTCGATCAGTCGATTCCATACAACTCTTGTTCACTCTACCAGTCGATGTCTATTATAAATGTAAGTGGTGGATCAGGTTTAGGTTCAAACGTTGAGTCCTCAAGCTCAAGTTCAGGTGATGCATGGGTTCGAGCTCAGGGATGCTAAACGAAGAGGAGGTATGTGTTCGGAGGTTATGTATAATATAATGCTGAACTGATCGGCATTTCATTTCACTGAATATATTCAGTGAAATGGATTCTCTTTTCACTGGATACATACAGTGAAAAGAGAACTCTTCGAAAGGTCCTCGAAACTTCAAACGTTTTCGTTAGTTATCGTTATCGTTATTATTTTATACATAACTGTTTCCATCCTTCCATCACCTTCGCACCTCGGTGATAATTTAAGACTATTGGATTCAACATTGATGATTTTACGAAGAATGTTTAGAGGGATTTTCGATGTCGACACCGGAAGGAACCACAGGATTTGCTGTAGTAACTGGAGCCACGAAATAATTTGTTATTTGTATTCTTTCGTTCAATAATACGATAATTTGTTTCTTTCAGGTGATTTATGAATTGTTAGATTATTATTTTGTGATAGTTCTGTTGTTGTGTGTAACGACTGTTATGTGAAATGAGAATTATTTGCTTAAGAATTATTTGATTATGAATTATTATTTATGAAATTATTGTTGTGAGAATAATTAGAAAATAACTTGTTAAAGCAGCATCACAAATATATTTCTACTTATCAGATTATAAAAAATTTATGTGAATGTAATATTGATATTTTCTCTTCAAAATTTATTCTCATACATTCTTCACGTTATGTTTTATCTTTGAAATATTCTCAAAAACTATTTTTATCATATTCTTTGCATATCAGTTCTTTGAAATCCATATAAACGCTATTATGAAACAAAGCGCTTATATCAAGCATACTTATATCTTGCTCCTTCAATTTATTACTTATAATTCAAACTTATTTAATATTTGTTATTCTGCAAATTATTTTGCTAGATATTCGTTCGAAATATTTGCTTCATTGTAATTATTACGTGTAGGTTTAATTACCCAAGTTTGGGGTTATACAAAATTCGATAGAAGTTAATGGAATTGTAAGAAATTTTGATGATAATATTGGTATTATTCGGTCCATAGAACACAGAATAAATTTTGTGATGAATTAATCAAAATATTGTTACCATCAATACAACCTCTTCGTTGAATTATTAACTGAATTATTTGGTCGTATCATTACTGGAACTGAGTTATTTTATCGCATTATTCTTGGAATTGAATAACGCAATCGTATTATCATTATTCGACTTAAACAACGGTATTATCGGTTTCTCCATTGAATTGCTGGGTTTTTGATTATTGGAACTAAGTGTTGGAACTGTTACCGTTTTAAAGATAAAATCATTTGATCAATCATTTCCGAGTTATCACACTAGTGATGGGATCCGAGCGATAGCCGCTCGGAAAAATCCGACAGTTTCGCTCGGAATTTGGAATTCCAACTGTCACAACGGCGAAAAGCCAATTCGATCGGAATTCCGATTGTCGGAACGTCGAAATGCCAGTTCGGTCGGAATCCGACCGAACGAAATTTCGCTCGGAAGCCATCACTACTAGGCACATCGAATATCATCTACAGCTACAACATATCCAATTATTAAATCACATTGTGAACAAGATATCATCGTCGCAGAGGTTGCTTCGAATTCTCAGATCATTATCAGATCAGATCAACTATTAGATCAGCCACAAAAGTAATCATCTCAATTGTGCTTGTTCTATTTTTGTTGCTTTTATTCCTATTGTTCATTCCGTTAATATCTCACGTCTCACACCTATCCACCCTCTTTCAGATATGGTACCATGAGACGGGAGTGACGAACCATAGAGAAGAATGTCAGCAATAGAAATAAGAATACATCGCAGTTAGAAGGGCGAGGCAATACACAGATAATTTGTGCGATTACGAGGTTAAGGTAAGAGATAAAGAAGAGATGTGAAAGTCTGATAGGGAAAGATATTCATTTTTGGAAAGATATATAGAATCGATAATGAGTTCCATGAAAAATGGATTGCGAGAGTGAATAAGAAAAACCAAGAGGAAGAGAGAAAACTTTACGAAGAAATTTGTGACAGAGAGAAGAGTTTTTTTAGAAACGTTAGCTGATGGTGCTGATGCCATCAGCGTCCTAAAATACCGAATGGAGGAACTAGGCAGGGCAAAAGCAGCACTCAGAAAGACAATTGTGAAAGATGATGAGTCATTCAAAAGTGAAAGATGATGAGTCATTCAAATGATGAGTCATACCACAGACAAAACTTCCAGAATTTCGAGAAGACCCGCTAGATTGGCAGGGATTTTGGGAGATTTTTGAATCATTTCTTGATCACAGGTAGTTAAATTCATGCATTTAAAGAACTGTCTAGCGGGGAACGCGAAAGCTGCACTTGAAAGTCGTCCCATAACAAATGAAAACTACGCCGAAGCTAAAAAGATCTTATGTCAATAGAAAATTTCGAGAATTCACGAGTTATTCGAAAATATATCCATCGCATGCTGCAAGTTTTACCCAAATGCTCTGAAGGGTTAACTGATCTTAAACATTTAGATGAGGTCCTATCAAAAGCCTGTAGACAATTAAAATCAGTTAGTGAGCCCCTAGATAACCCTTTCTAGCTATGAGTGTCGTAGAAAAACTTCCACCTAAGATAATATTTGAAGCGATAGTGGTTGACGAAGACGATGAATACAGTTTGGAAGTATTACGTAGGAAATTAAAGAAATACTTGAATGTGAGAGGTAGGGTGTTGAATTATACAGAGAGTGCGAGACATGGAGCGGTAGTAAAAACGAATTTAGTAGTGAAAGCTCTCCCACTTCTCGCGTCTCGTCGGGAACGTCATTTGTGGATGAGAAGACACTCTTGACGAGATATGGAACTTTCAAGGCTAAACTAAACGAAATGAGACTTGAAACGATCACTGGTTGACATCTTTAGCTTACGCTTAGCATAATTAGCCTACATTTTGTGCTGCAGAAGATCGTTGCTTGTTTGATCGAGAAGTTCAGTCACAAACAAATAAGAGCATGTCAGTGAACTAGATAGACTTGAAAGCTATTCGTTTGTACAATTCATATGGTACAATGGAATCTTTAAATAGCAAAGCTTTCAAGGTTCTTGAAACTAACTCTGTGAAAAACGCTTGTTGTGATAGAAGCAGTTCGAAGAACTGCAGCAGACTTCGATTCCGTTCGTTCGCGTCTGCAGCTTGCTTCAAGTCGTTCGTCGTCAGTTGAAAATCCTCAGTGCACCGTTTTACCTGCAAACAAATTCGTTAGTTTCTTCGATTTCGCATTCAAAAAATTCGAAAATCTACTGCTGAAAGTATGAGATGTCCAGAACATATGATGAGGTGAGTGAACTGTTGAGCTATAAAAATTGTTGAAAATGAATTTCGCAATGGGTGGATTCTTTCAGTCTCTTGATTTTCCTTGAATCGAGCCTCTTCAACGTTACTGACTTCGTGACCATGATAGTTGCTAACCTCGGGCTTGACCGAGGTGATGATGAATCTAAAGCCACAGAACTAAAGTCGTATGAAAGAATCGAAACTCACACTGAAAGTTACACGAGTGCACTCAGCACTCACCACTCCTTCTCGTAATTCCTTCGGCAAAATTTCGAATGTTTTTTCCTGAAAATTGAATGTCATCCATTTTTATGCTCACAAGTGAGCTGAAGGTTTGCGCTATAAGATTAGTCATCACTTCGTAAAAATTGATAATTCTAGAAATTTTCAAAATCGCATGGAATTTATTCCATAAATGGATAGTTTTTCTTTGTGCAGTTCCCGTTGGATATTTGATTGAGAAGTGTGAAACGTTCTGTGGAAACCGTCGACGAACACTGAAAAAATGAATTCGATAAAACTCAAACCTCGCCTTCTTTGATGGCCAATTGATCCATCGTATAAAGAATGGAGGCGCGATCATAGACCAGTCCCTCGCGTTTTCCGAAAAAACTTTTTTCTCTGTCCACAACCGTCGTGAATATTTCAACACACTTGTTTTTTCTTTCGATCGATGGATAGCTTCAAGAACAGAAAACTTTACTTCAACCGAAATAGCAAAACATTTTACTTTCTGAAGAAGAATTCCTTTCAGAGATTTGATCCTAGTGCAATTGAACCTAATACAGTACTATTGTCTGTGTCCTTCAGAGAAGATTTAGAGCATTCTCTGAAATCTGTTAAGTTTAATCTGTTATCTCAATGAGGAGAATCGGAGCAGAAGCCTTCAAATCAAGCTCTATTCGATCGGACTCACGTTCATCTCCGATTGCAAACATTAATTCAGCAGCTACCTAGTCGTAAAGGCCAGAGGTTAAGCTGTTCTGTCAGACAACTTTTGCAGTTTGGCGAAGAAGAGCATTATCTCAATGAATGCAAGTTCCTTTAAATCAAAGCAATACCTGATTGTATTCAACGAGGATTATTATTTTGAGATTCGAAAAGTTGACATTATAATTAAGAAATGGGCGATAAAATTCACTCGTCTTTAGTTTGCTTAGTGATTTCCTTTGTTGGTATTTCGCCCTCTTTTCCAGCTGTTTTCTGCGATACCTGTGGTGGGAATTGCTCCATAATGCGAATGTCATATCGATAGACTGGTATATTGCACTTCGGTATGATCCCGCGTATGTTTGTAACTAAGTCGATCATTCTCGCATGACGCTGGCCAGGATTCAATTTGTCCGCATAGTTGATTGGAGATACCTTCAAGCACACCAAATCAGTCGTCATCACATATTTCTAAGTCAAATCTCCTCGGATAATCTCAGAAGCATTTCAGAAACAGTGATTGCAAATTTGAAAGGGAATCATAGAAAAAATTCTCCGAAAATGTACCTGCATTGCTGCAGTGTCTCTTTCTAACTGCTGGATTTTGTTTGAGGATTTGGCTTGCGGATTTTGCTTTGCTGATTTCACTTTTGCTATAAAATAGCATCAGTTCAAATTACGGATACGTATTTAAAAAGCAGTGTCAATTCCATAAAGTACGGAGTTTGTGAAAAGTGAACGAACAAAAGGAATGTTTATCCGATGTGACCAAGATAACGTACGTGGCATTTTGCTTAGTCAACGCAAGCAATTTGTCAGAGCCAACTTTTGTTGTTATTAGCTGAAAATTGATAGTTTTACCACTGAATTGGGCAACTAGCGAAACTGAAAACGTTTTCTTAGGTCCGACATTGCGACGTTTCAAGCCATCATCATGACGAATTGAATAGTAGGATTCATAAAGATAGAAAAGACTGCATTGTTCATATTTGGTTGATGAGCGCACTTCTAGGATCATGTGCATCTACCGAAGTATTCGATTACTAATTGCAAAAAAAGTTTTGGTTGTTTTGAAGCATTTGTACGGTGAAGTAGAAATGATGGTTCATCACGCGGCTGGAGAAATCATTAAATCTGTCTATCTTTGATCTACTTTGCAGAGATTGATGATGGAAAGGGTTGGAACTAGTGTTAGGATGAGATCGAATCATATGCGGAAATCGTCGACGTCGGAGGCTTTAGAAACGTCGTAGGTGCTCAGAGGGCACCTAACCACCAATGATTTGAATGAAGGAAGGCTATAGGGACACTTTATATGTGCACGTCACATCAGGCGTTCCCCTTATCAGCTTTATTTTGAATGCAAAACCTTTCGTCAGTTAATTTTTGATTCAATGCGATTTTGTTTGTTTGTCATTCCATAATCAACAACAAATAAACTATTCCCATGGTATAACTGCATGATCAAATTTATTGTATGCTGTCAATGTACTCACCTATGTCAACACGTTAATATACACATAAACGTATTATTCCGAAACGAGATGTTTTTGAACTTTGGAGACATTCGTTGAATAGAATTTGATCAGAAGACTGACATTTTAACACCAATATACTGTGAAATGTTGAGAAAACGGTAGCAGAAGAGCATTTTAACGTTTGTAACGAGTTTCAATTGTCGGAAAGTGAATTCAAAAAAGGGCGAACTATCTGTTACTCTTTAGCAAAGTGACAGTTCAACTCTGGATTGTCCGTTATGCTTACAGTTAGAATGTGAGTGCTCGATGATTCAGCTCGTGTGCTAATAGTAGAAAACATCGCAATCGTTTTCATCGTTTTGGAGATGAAAAATGATTTGTTTGCGATCAAATGATCACACTCGCGAGTATCGTTGCGTTATCATTTACAATCAAATTGCACTTCTTCAAATCGAGGCTAATCGAACAACAATAAATTATCAAAAATTGTAAGATGGTAGTCACATGTCTCGAATCGTATCAATGTTACGTTCGATCGAATCTTGAAATTTTACAATAAAATTTGTTATCATAGGATGATATCCATCAAGCTGAGAGAATTGTAAAAATTTCTTTAGAAAACAATAATGGCTTATCTGAGTTGATGGAACTCACTGGTTCACTTACTTCGTTGACATCACCGTTTGCGTTCCAGAAACTGTCTTTGGCTGTGTAAATGAAACAAAAGTCGGAAATCATTTATATCGGGCTAGGATTAGTCTCATTAACAAGATTAGTTTAACGATCAGTACAAAGTTGATGTGCATTAAACTTAGCAGTAACAGTATGTACGATATGAGCATTTTCAAAAGACCCAAAATTGGTAAATCAACCAATTAGCAGTGGATAACTTTGAATAAATTAGTGGATAGAAAGGAGATAAATAGTCTTTTTCGGATTGCAGCGGTTCACAAGGGAATGAACGTTATCTGCTGCAGTTTAGTGATTTATAAATTGATGGAATTTTGAATTTGACATGTACAGAAATGAATCAGAAATGTACTTCCGGCATTACTTGAAAATTTGGGTGTCCCTTCTCTAATTTCATGATAATACAACTTTTTGGTCCTTCTTTTTGGAACACTTCGTACGTTTCAAATAGGGTTCGTTTGATATTCCGCTCATCGTTAATGCTCAATAAGTAGTTAGCATCTTAAATTTATCAATTGTAGAACTGCATATGTTGTTAACATTTCACTTTTTAGTGTGATGAGAGACAGTTTTCGACTTGAATGCTTTTATCAATGAAACATCGCCGAGCTAAGATTCCAACATCGATCTTTTAGAGAAAAACTTTGAGTTGCATAATTCTTTGCGAATTTGCTCTGATATACAAAACTGTTCAGTTAACATTTATTTTTTCAGTGAATAATCTAAACCAGCGGTTCTCACGTTCGGGTGCTCCATTACTGATTATGATGATCTGGCACGCCGTTGTTAACCTTCCCCCGCCCCTCTCCAGACAAAAAAAATCACAGTTTCTGCGTAAATCTTCGGGAAAAAAAGGAAAACTGGTCCGGAAATTCCTTAGTAGCGTGAAAGAAATTAATTTTCTGGAATAAAACATGTATTTTTAGAACTTTATTTATCCACTGCAGAAACAACATGGATCTTGGCAATCAAAAAGGAAAAACAATGAAAAAACAACATTCTTTGGCGATAAAAAAATGAAGGTTAAAAACAATTTCAATAACTCATAAAGACGGAAGATTTAGTTAACATCTAACTATTATCATGGGAGTAATTACCGTGAGTAATTAGTGAGTAATTACCATGAAAAAGCAATCATTTCATCAAAGTAATAGGTAATGAATAAGTAAAGTTTCATCGGACGGATGAAAATAAATTCGAATTATCGAACGTTTTGAGATGCGACAGGTACATTATGTCTGGAATTGCCATTCTACTTTTCAAGCATTTCAGTCGTTAACGTCCTAAGAAACGTTGTCTTCATCACGGAGGAAGTTTTATAGCCGTTGAAAAAACATTCATAAAAGATTGAAAAATTGGAAATTGTAAAAACTGAAAAAAGAAATCGATATCGTCAAATTTAGGAATACTCACTCGATCGTCCTACACCAAACCAATGATCTTTTCTGTCCTACCAAACAGCTCAATCAGTCCTTATTGCTCATAAGAGATGAAGACAGCCAATATATTGAAACGCTTACGAGATATTTGTGACTTCTTCAAACTGACTTTTGTTCAGACCTAAACGAACTAAACATATTCAGAAAAAAGATAAGGACGAGTGTTTCCATAAGCGTTTAGATATCGGAGTGAAAAATACACTGTCACAATGGCGTTTCATCATAACAAAACAACACCAAATATTAGTCTCTTACAGTCAATCCACAATGTTGATGAGAGACGATGTCAGTCAATGTATTGAAGAACTCACGAAATATTGTGACTACACAGACTTTTGTTTGGGCTCGGATGAGCTGATGATACTCGGAAAATAGGAGAAGGAAGAGTGCTGACATGGAGCAATCGCATTTACATACCCAAGTGAAAAAACATCATCACACTGGCATTCTATCATAACATAACAACTGCACGAAATACTAATTTCCCGACCCCCTCCGCTAACCCCGCGAGACCCCCAGAATATCTAAAATAGGTAATTTCACCCCTATGAGAACCACTGTCTCAGCTTGATGCTTATTGAATCCTGATCGTTCAGATCATTCTCTCAATAAATATGTGCTTACAAAACAGTTTTGTATATCAGATTAAACTCGCAAAGAAATATGCAACTTAAAGTTTTTCGATAAAAAATAGATGATGGAATGTTATTGATAAGAGCAATAAATTCAAACACTTCATATTCAACCGACTCACCTCTCCTTTCGAGGGCACCCCATTCCGATTTCTCTTTGACAAGATGAAAAATCGTTTTTTGAATCCAGAGGTAATAAACCGAACAAATGAAGAAGAAACAAACAAATAATTCTCGAACGAACACGATCATCACGTAAAATTTCGTACCAATGTTTATCTGCAGATGAAAGCTAGCACACAACAAAAAATAATAGCATTATGTATTTATTCGATGTAGTTTATGCCTTTTTCAAATGACTCATACTCGTCCACACTGTCCTGTAAATTACACACTGAACCGTGTGTGGCGTTGCCTCGAATCTAACTTCTTTCGAAAGTTGATTTTCCTTGCCGAAATGATCACGCTTAGAAGGCAATAAACACTAATAATCAAGTTTATTTCGTTCTTCTGTATGAAAGAGATCGTCAAAATCTCAAACATTTCTAGGGGATCCATTTCATTTTAGAAAGTCTTTTCAGTGAAAGATTCAGGGGGCTTACATCTGGATGAATGCGGTTTTTGCTTAGACAGCGTTGCATTTGACAAGGAATCGGTGTGGGTACGGTATGAAAAACTGATCGACGTGTTTGCTGGATAAATGCGAGTCATGATCTACTCAAAAATTTTGTAGATCACGGAAATTCATTTCCACGATCTACTCAATTAACATTTCATCAAGCATTTCCATGATCTACAGCCTTAACCAGCTAGTTTCCTGCGGTGATATTATTTTGCAATAGACTCGGGCAACGTCAAACCTTAGTCACCTGCTCGAAATAAAATTTTAAAAATGAAAATCAATCACATCAGTGGAATTATTGTTCATTGATGTTCTAACTGCACTGATCGAATAAACATCAATCGAAATGAACAGATATGATTCTTTTACCGCGCGCAAGAAGTCTACAGATGATTTTCATGCCGAATGTTATCTCGATCATTCCTACGACTATGCTTCATGACAGTTTAACTGATGCCATTTAAAGCATTGTCACTAACAACACCACTATCAATAACTCTTTTAACAAGAGTAACAAACGAAATATAGTGGTGCTAACAACAATAATTACGATTGTATTTATGAGAAAAACTATGATAAAGTAAAAAACGATTGATCTGACAACCTTTTTGTATTGACTTCTCCAGACAAAGAAAGCTCCATAAGTATTGTTTATGTGCGATTCATTTTGCCGATATGAAGAGATAGTGCACGCAGATTAACATTACATCAAAAACGAACATCTTCGCACTTAAACAGATTTGTGATAGATTCACTGGTTCATTCAACTACAACTTCAGTGCATTCGATGAATTTCGCACGATCATCTGAGTACCAAAGAATTACTCTAATTGTAAATATTGTCGACATTTGATACGTGTGCAATAGAATTATTACTTATTTGCACAATTTATTCGATTTCAACGTAATTGTTGAATTGAGAGGGGCAATGAAACGAATATAACATCAGTTCAAATATGCATATTCGAACAATCGGAGGTATTCAAAACTTCACTGACAGCAAACCCATCATAACTGTCATGTTACGTTTCCAATGGACAATGAGCCAGAACGTTCGTTTAGTACTTCAGCAGCTGTAATAAGTGCAGCTTCTGACCAAAGGCATGTTTTGCTCTTTCCGGTGTGTTTCGTTTCAATATTACATTTCACGAAACCGAAAAGAAACAGTTTTCGAATGAATTTTAACGTTGGAATTTATTCGATAAGCAAGAACGAATGAAGTCTTTCGATCTGTTTGAATCTCATCAAATATCTTTGAGTAATCTAGACAAAATTCAAATGGTAGCTTCCCAAACTGGGAATAAGTTCGGTTGTAGTGGAACGATGATGTTACGGGATGAAAGGCTGGTACTCAGCAACAACCACAGCGAGGCATGTACTCATGATAGGCTTTGATTGATGATTAATTAAACGAGTAACTAATGTGAGTGGTCGGTTAACGGCAGAAAAACGTCACTTAATGGAGATGAATCATCTTCTGATATCCTTATGATATACCCATTTGTTTTCAGTAAGCAAACCGTGAAGATCTACTGCTAGCACGTGTATCATTCGTAGTGACATGAGAACATGTAAAAGTAATTAACGTCGGTCGTTCTGCAAAATTTTCTGTCCGCCGCAGGATTCGAACCTGCGCCTACCGAAGTAGACTGCGACCTGAACGCAGCGCCTTAGACCACTCGGCCAGACGGACTTACCAATGAGCAGTTGATTGCTCTCGATCCTTTCTAAAATCTGTTATAAAATGGATTAGGAATCCATAACATCCGATTTTTGTTACTCCCTCGTGTCTCTCGAGAATTCCCCACCTTAAGAAACAAATTATCGCATAGAAACGAGGCAAGATAACATTGCTAGGAGATAAATTCTGTAACCGTGCAGTGTAGGTCAACGAGAAAGCGAGTGTGGTCTAACACGTCAGCCATCGCATGCACGAAGACTTTTTGTCACAGCTCTCTCTGCATATTAAGAACTGTTTTCTAGAACAAGGAGAAGTCTTCCAATTGAAATTAATTCAATGTGAGTAAATAAGCATCGTCGTAGCTTAATTGTGATCCATTCAACGGGAAAGAAACCAATGACAAACAGTAAACAACAGCTTGATGTGGTTTGGATTCATATCACAAATGTAATCAATTCACCTGAGGTGAAGAACAGGTCAATCGCAAATTTATACTCGATGCAATGGAGTCAAATTGAAGAGTATCGGCCTGTCGTGCAGCAGAAGTCAAGTGCAAACTCTAATAACAAATGAAATGAATTGGTGCTGGATAGCATTCACCGTCAATTTGAATAAGGTAATCCTGATGTTACTACCGTTTTGTATATGCTGATCAATACAAATAGAATGTGATAGAATGAACCACTCACCTACGTCAGATAACTTCGGAAAAGCATGGATATTAAATGTAGTAAACAAAATCGCCTGATAACATCAATACTTTTCTTTCTGAAGTCTTTTCCATTGATTGTTCAGTGTGTACTTTTTTGTGTACTTTTTACTTTGTTCAGTGTTCAGTGTGAGTTTTTGTGACCTAGGTAATCCTCAACACTCTGCTCCTCCCTTTAAGTTTTCCACAGTCACAGCTGTATTTAAGTTCACAATTTTTAAACCGCGTTTTATGTACCATTGTTGATCGAAGTACTGTTACGCGACTGAATAAAAAATAGTCAAAGTATATCTGAAACACCGTCAAAATCTGTGTAAGGCTCGTCCAGAACTAAACGCTGGGAAGTCTAATACACCCTCCTCCTCTTCTTCTTGTTCTTTATCTGGTTCCTATTTTTCTCGTTCTTCTTTTTTTTTCTTCAGATCCGTTCCGAAGCATCGCCACCAATACAGCGATTTCCTCTTGCGATGTCGAAACAGTGATTGATTTCGATATTGTGATATTATAAATTTAAATTTGAATTAATAATTCTGATAGTGAATAAAGTGAGTGAGAATTTGTATAAATTGTTTCTATAAATACCGGTGATTTGGGACATTCTTTGTGTGTTTATTTCGATCGAGCAGAAACTCTGCATTCAGAAATATATACAGTTTATCTGGCGATTTTGCTAGATTGAGGAGCTATAGCAATTTTATTAAAGCTATCTCAACTAGCGCTGAGGTGCTCATTGATATGCATTTGATCACTGTAGGTCAATTGATGTTATACATTGCCATAGAAATATAGGTTTGATACATTCAAGCCTACCGCCTCCTCAAGTTTGCTCGTTAACATAGTGATTTCTGTACTTCATTCGATCGAGCAGAATCTCGGCCTTCTAAAAACGAAAAACCCGCCGAGAAATTCTGCCTCTGCGAGGAGATATAGCTATTTGCCTGATGCTATAGGAGTTAGCTCGTTGAAACCTACCGTACTCTCAGCTTTGGCCAGTAACGTATCAATTTCTTCACACCAATCGATCAAGCAGAATCTCTGCATTCAGAAATATATATATTTTGTCGGGCGGTTTTACTTAGTTGAGGCGCTATAGCTATTTTATTAAAGCTATCTCAACTAGCGCTGAGGTGCTCATTGATATACATTTGATCACTGTAGATCAATAGATATTATGCATTACTATAGAAACTCTGTGGATACTGAATACTCCAATGTGGTGTAATATAATCTAGAGTTGGGTATTGCAAACACCTTGACTTAGTGATAATTTTACATACGTTCATAAACATCCTCACACCTTCCAGGCATGAGCCATGAGCTGTCGCCGGTTGTTTTCAACCGTCATGTACTCGTGGAAATAGTAAATTCTTGTATTGTGTCAGGAAACGATGACCTGCTAGAGCATTGAAAAGCTTAATGGAGCTCCCTGCGTGAGAACCACTGCATTAGATGCATAGCGTCTGCTCAACAGTTCATCAGTGTTAGAAGTGATTGGGTTTCATTCAACTAAACAACTAAATTTCATTTGAATGCCTTGAAAAGCTTAAATTTATAGTTGGCAATGCTGCTACAAAGTGATTCTTTCGATTCGTTTTGTTCATAAATTTATGAGCGAATGTTGCATTGCATTACTGTTCAGATGTTCAACGCCATTCAGTGATTAAAAATCATCAATATTCATACATCACTACTATATTCACCATCAACGAAACTAATTCCGATTAACATAATATGCTAATGCTGTTCACATCTGATTCGCTCGACCATTCCGAAGTATTCGTATTACATATCAACGAATTTGCAAAGTAGGCAACGATTTGTTTCAATCTGATTTCATGTCAATTGAGCAGCAATGTGAAAGCGGTGATAATATGTTGAAATTGATATTGCTACGTGAACATTATCAGCAATTTCTTTTCATAACTGACTGATCTCTGCTAGTGTTCGGTGTTTGGCCGTGTAATTTCTATCTAGAAAAGTTGCACAAGATCTCGGTGTCATTCTAGTTTTGACTGATTGGTGTTCACCTCATGCAATACACTACACACAAATGAAGGAATCGTTTGATGAATATTGCATCATTAACAATCAATTTTATTTGAATAAAATCACACCTCCACATATTTCATTCAAATCAACTGATTAAACTTCCCTCTATTAGCTATGAAAGCGGCATCAGAGAGCGGCGTATTTTCTGTGATAATGATCGACGGCTAGCCGATGTTCACTTCGGCAATAGTTGTCTCGTCGACGGAGTTTATCAGAGTTTGGGAAACTGCAGAAAGAGAATTATCAGAGGTAGCTAGTCGGTACGGTACAATGTTAAATAGCTTAAAAACAGTTTTATAGAATTGTCATAAAGTTCCTCCTCTTTGCGAGTCTTTCCGTGAATACAATTAGCTGAATATGGATATGAAACGTGACTCTGACGTATAGGTGAATTTTGAGTACTAATTAAATTGCGATCGGATGGATGAATTGCTTGAGTAGATCAGTGATGCGCTGATTAATTTATAAACGACGAAACGAACCTCTGTTCACTGTATTACGTCCAAATATTCCATTTTGACAATCTTCTCCAAAAATAAGACGACACATCCACGTACTATCACCCATGTATTTCAATTGACCACACAAACATTCTGAAACAATTTGGTTTTCAGCCGTTCATTACAGCTAAATACTTTCTACATTGCCAACCGACTCCAACTGCGTCGTACTTTTTGTGGAGGAATGGTTGTTTAATAACAATAAGTATGAAATCTTAGCATGCCGTTATTTTGAAGCTAAAAAATTTCTTCCAGCTATGATCTACACTTCATTCACGTTGAATCTTTAACAAGACCTGTTCGCTCGTTTATTTTGAAAAGGTTTACAAATCGACTGATTTCAATTCCTACAAAGATAATGCTAACCATTTGAGAATCCCAGACAAAGGGTGGAAACAATGAAGAAGAGAACCGTCCACTGCATGATGACAAATGAATACTAGTGACAAGCGATGTAGAAGTGAGCCAACTCGGGTTCGGAAAACTTTTATGGATGGTCGTGTTGAATAGACGATGCAAAGTGTTGCGAACGATGTGACTGTTGATGATGGCTTATTGAGATTAATCATTTGTTAAACGCATTCGTTTCCATTCGAGCAATTGAACATCGGCATTAACAATGCCTTCGGTATGCCACGTTGTTAGTAGATCCATTGGGCTTGAGCGATCCTTCCGAAAGCAATAGTATCATTGATACACATTTTGCAGTTTTGCTTCCTAGCGAGAATGTATGGGTAACGCTTGAATTGTAAGCAATTGGTTAGATGATGCAAAGTATTGCGAACGGTGTAACTGTTGATGATGGCTTATCCAGACTAATCGTTAGACTCTATACATCCAGCGGCTCCACTTCGAATAAATCGCTGTCAGTGTTACAGAAATCGCCCCATTTCTGTAAGTGTAATAGCTATATCTCCTCGTAGAGGCAGAATTTCTCGGCAAAGTTTTCATTTTCAGAAATCAGATGTTCTGTTCGATCGAATAATGTATAAACATCAATATGTTACTGGGCAAAACTGAGAAGCCACTAGGCTTGAATCTATCAAACCTACATTTCTATGGTAATGTATAATATCTATTGATCTATAGTGATCAAATGCTTATCAATGAGCACCTCATCGCTAGTTGAGATAGCTTTAATAAAATAGCTATACCTCCTCGGCTAATTGTAAGCAAAATCGTCCGACAAAATATATAATTTTCTGAATACAGAGATTCTGGTCGATCGACCGATGTGAAGAAATTGATATGTTTCTGGTCAAAGCTAAGAGTACGGTATAGGGTTTGCACGGGATCCCGGGAATACAGTTCTCATCCCGATCCCGGGATTTAAGTTTTGAAAAATCCCGGGATTTCGGGATTTGATAAAACAGGTCAATTTGAGTGAATTTTGATAGTATGCCCATCTTGAAGCAAGCCTTAATCAATCCCATCTAATTTATATGCAGTTATCTTTGCTATTTACCCTCTATCATTGATGTTCAGCTAAGGAAATAGACGCAATCCGGACGAATGGCATGATCAACGACAGCTCGATGAACTTTTACGTAACATTTCATTGAATATTCAACTGATTATTCTGCTCTTCATTGGTTTATATCACGCTCATCTGGATGCATTTCTATGTAATAGACTAACAGAGATAATCACATTTTCTAATAAAAACCAAGAGCAGCAAAGTTCAATGAAATTTTGAGTCGTTTCCTCCCATAAGATTTGTTCGGCTTCAATATTCCATCTGTTAATTCAACTGCATGTTCCAAAGACTGCAAGTCTTTTTACTTCGCTATTCGGAAACGTTTTCATCCGATCGAAATGTACATAAATTCTCACTGAGTTCACTCATAGTGAGAGTTTATTGCCGAACTGAGCAAAGTTGTTCCATTCAAAAGGATCTTATGCTTGAATATCAAGTACATTTGCATGATTTTTGATTGAAATTATCAAATTTGTAAGTGCTCGATGGTTCGATGAAAATTCATTGCGGATATTTTTTTGAACCTTTTCAGATAAACTTCCAACTTTCAATTATTTCGAAATTCAAGTTATTTAATTCATGCGGTGCATTTCTTCCGTAAAAAATCGAAATTTCCGAAACGGCAGAATTCAGCTGACGCTAATACTGAGAGAAAATGGACTTGAAGCATTGCAAATAAATGTCTGAGAATCAAGAATTTCATATTAACATACAAATGTACTGTTATTAGCTTAGACCCGAGATGACAAGATGCCTCAGCATAGAATATGCAGTATGCCCTTGCGGCATGATCATTGGCATCATTATATGAAATATCAATCTGAACTTGAATACTTACAATTAGTTCCTTGGATTTGTTCAATAATTTGTTGAATTAGCTCCTTTCTGATTAAATTTGAACATATTGGTTCGAATGCGTTTAAAGATTTCCCGCATCGATATTCCAATTATTGTTCGATCCCTGGATCAAATCCCAATCACAGGATTGAAAAATCGCCGGGATTTTGTAAACTCTAGTCGTGACTCTACTCTCATTTCACCGACACGCTCATGTGGCGAAGTGCGTACGCACCGATTACGTAACATTATAAATTGCCTTCGATTGATCAGTCGACGTCGGTGATTTTCCATTCCTAAGGTGTTTTTCTGATAAAACTGCAATTACGAAGAAATGAATAATGTTTGTTTCAGTGAACATGCTCGTAATTCGTCGAGTGTACCGATTTTTTATTCATCGAATTATGAGGATACGCTCTTGATGGGATGCGGTTTGGATAGTGCAACCGTACGACGAAATGCACCGTCATTTTTCGACATGGATTCAACCAGCTTACCTGTCCTATATTCGCCATCGTTTTCTAGCAACATCGAGCCCTCTGTAGATCGAGGAGAACAGTGTTCTGACACTGATCATGATCGCATCTTCGAAAGTGGTAAGAATTTTGAGAATTCGGTTGATAGTTGCTTCAGTCTGGAATCCAGTCAACCTCGAGATTTGTATTTATCGAGCCATCCTCCTTCAGTGGCCTGCTGCCTCGTTAAGCACTTTAGTCAAATTTTTCAACATGGTTTCAATGTGTATCAACCCGATGCTTGTAGCGAAGAAAATTCAGTTGCTCCTGATCATATTCGTCAGGTACCAGCAGATTCCCATGAAAGCTCTGTTCGTTCGAATCCGGAAACCAACAAAAGCAATCAGTTATCTGGTGGTATGCGTGTACCGTTGTCGTCTACGAAGCCAACGCATTCTTTCGAACGAACTTCTCAGTCAACGAGCTCAATCAAAAGACCCACTGTACGAGAGTTACGTAATTGTTCGAAGCCGGCACTCACCTCAAAGCGGTATCGTCTGAAGAAGATGCGAAAATTATTGAAGTATGACCGATGTATTCGTGCTCAACGAGAACAAATTGCCTTGCTTAAACAACAAAATGGCTTGAGGGAGATAAAGCTGATGAGAATGCAGCACACTCTGAAATGTTTAAAAGAATTTGTTTGCACCAATCACTTGCCAGCTTCACCAACAACGAACGATCTAATAAATGCACTTATTGGTACTAGTATTTTTGATGAACTGAATGAATCTTTGCAAAGCTCATCGCATTTGAGAGATTTGTCATCACGCAATCACCATTCGAGTTTCTTCAGTGTTTGTCCATTAATTCAACGCAAACCTTCACCGAAATTACATCCCACTTCCCATTTTCGCATGACACTTGAACAGAGTGGTGAATTGAACGTATCAGATCAGCTGATTATGAAGAATGTAGCTGAAACGGACTGTGTCCAAGAAGATGCTGATGTGAAGAGTGACTCATGATCAGTCATATCATCTCCACATATTAGATCGCAGACGAGATGAATATCGAAAATGCGTGATTTGAATGCACTCACACATTACTTGATGTGAAGCTCGCACGTTGCCATTTTCATACACCAAAGCCTTCGATTGCGATATCTGTCAGTTCATTTTGTGAAATGTTCCTGTGTAATTGAGTTCTGTGATTGGCGCAATTTTTCGATATGTCAGCTGTCCAATTCATGTGATAAAATTTTTCTGCTTCCTCTCCTCTAGGCATTTTTTTCATCTGTTCTATAGATTAACATCAACATTACCGAATTAGTATCGTGTTTGTTTTGAGTGTGTTGTTATTTGTTGATGGGTTTTCTTGTGCAGTCGAATTTGTGACAGTTGATCTTAGCAATGAAAGCAGTAGTTGTGCTGTTTTCCAAAATGGGCGCGGAGTCCCGTAACTGTGCTGCTAGCAGAATCGAAATGACAACTGACTAAACAATAGCTGTTGTATGTTCAGGTTGTGGTGAATGCTCTCACCGTGATCTTGAATAAATTTTGTTTTCCACTCCAAATTCTAGCTGCCGTTTAAAAGAGGACTGATTCTTGATGTGGTTCAGATTATTTTTGTTTTCTGAAAGATGTGGAAAAGCAAGGCCAAATGAAGAGTTCTGTGGATCAGTAAAAGCGTTGAAAATATCCGATTCCTGGCAAACCTTCGCATGTGATTACGTTCCGGATGCCTTCAAGTTATGGTGATGGCGATGATAGAATGAGATAGGCCGTTAATGTGTTCTTGGTATGAATATATAGTTCATTGTTGCTGTTTGAAATAATGTTTTCTTTTTTGTTTCGATGTTTGTTACTGGAAGTATAAATTACTATGAAAAACTCAATATGAATAAATCAATTAATATGAAAAACTTCTATTGTTCTCGCAGATAAATTTCGACATCTTCTTTCAAACTATTTTGTCGATTCAGTGCTGTGAATGCATCTAACACCATAGAAGAAGTTTCTCTTCTGTTTATCCAGAAAAATTCCGAAACTGAACAAATCGTATTTATTTATGTTGACGATTTGTTGAAAGGTGAAGGTGCTGTGAGAAAATCCGATTGCGTCCGTTTACTGACAATTAGGGGAGAATAAATTACAGGTCGTGTCAGACGTACACAATCAGAAGAGCGCATTTCACGGATATAATCCTCGTGATTCTTGCGTTGATAACAAGTCCGAAAAAGATTACACAAGATCACTGGTAGCGGCTATTACTATTTACGATCTGTTATATTCGTTGAAGTCATCAATCCTCGGACATGTGAATCACAGATCGTCCATTCATTTTGTAAACTGATCGAATGACTGATTAATTGTCGCATGAATAAAATTATACCTGAATGGATTCAATATTCTCACCGATATTTCCGTGTTCAGTGTTTAATCAGTCACGTGCTCACTCATGTATTACCATTACAGTTCATCTCATCCAACTTTAAAAGCCGATAGAACTGGCGCAAGTAATTTCTAGATTCTGAATTACTTCTCAACGATGTGTAAAGGGGAACGGAAAGGGTCATCTCCCAAGACGTGCTTGTTTTGATATTTGCGGATGTATGTCTTCTCGTCGATCGATTTAGTTGCCCTTGATCTGTATATCGCATGTAGAGTACTTCTCAACAATGTTGTAGAAAGTAATGTGGGTAGTGAAAGGAATGTGAAGATAAAGCGTACAATTCGGCAGCTGATAACACAATTAAAGGAATTTATAATACAAGTTAAATAAATTTGTAATAACACAAGTTAAAGAAGAAAATTTTTTTGTATTTATATATGAAGTAGACCGCATCTCTGTTCATTTGAAATGTCGTATAAAAAATAAATGAATGACGTAATCATGAATCGATTCGGCAGCACTGAAGCGAAGTGCAGGAAATATTTTTCTCCCATTCATTTTGTTATCTTTTTACAGCGTAATAGAGACGATCTTGTTCCACAGTGGATTTTTATTAATCAGTGATTTACTGATAACTTGAAATGAAGTGTTCGTTTGTTGTGAACTATTTATCACGAGTTGAATGTAACGCAGCTGGTGGTTTCGAAATGAAGCCAAATCTTCAGCAGTTATCCTTCTCATTTTATTTTAGATTCAATAAAGGGAACTCTGATGTTAAATTCAATAAACTTTTCCACTGAATGGAGCTTTTCACTTGATACTAACATTAAGTATTATTTTTATTTTGTTGAACATGAATTTGGACGATTAAAATAGCATATAAAGATGTATGTTCATAGAAGGAATAGTCATAGAGAGCATGCAAAACGTTTATATAAAAGGGAACGGAAAGGGTCATCTCCCAAGATGTGCCTATTTCGATATTTGTGAATGTCTTCTAGTCGATCGATTTAGTTGTCCTTGATGTGTATGTGTATGTGGCATATCAAACGTATCTTCCATCAACTGTAGTTCATCCACCGAACGTTGTTGAGTTCATTCAGTCGTGCTGAGCGAATTTATGAATACGCATCCGTGTACTGAACGATAGAATATTGCTTGAAAAAGTTTTTGCATCTTCGAAGTAGTAATTAAGCAGCAAAAATGTCAGATGTAAAAATGGTTGATGTAGCGTTGTTAGTAGTTGGTGCAAAATGCGCAAAAAGCATTACGAATGCACTCTCGACTGCCTCAAAACTTGTGAATCGACGACTCTACATTCGAATCGATTCGAATGAAACGAGTGTTCGAAAGGTGAGAAGAGCGTTGTTGCATGTTTATTTTCACTTATTGCATTCTGCATTCATTGCTTATGCTTTCTTTATTCGAGTTGATCAGCAAACTTCCATTTCAAGAAACAGTTGAAGCTTCTGTGATTATCGTATCGTTATTTCGCTCACTCAAATTGTACCGTTAGCCTCACTCAAATCGATTATTCCGATGATCAGAATTTGCTGAATTTGTGTGTTTTAAAAAAAAAACTTCCATTTCAAGTAGTATTTAGAAATGTGGCAATGTCTCTGTGAAAATCAACACCTAATTCGCATAGAATAACTGGATGCTCAACCAAAATGATCGTATACTGTTGTGAACAGTTAGGAAACTGATAATCATTTACCAGTAGAAATGCAGTCGTCAAGTCATATTCTCTAAATTTTGCTATTTGTGAGGTCGAGTCGAACGTGTCAGGAATAACGTGAATTGCGTCGTTGTTTTTTGGATTGCGTTACATTATGACTAGTTGATGTTTTGTGGAATTGTTCTGTTTCTGCAACATCAATTCAATGTCATTGGCAGATGTTTTGGAGCCGCTTGCATGCTTCTTATAATGAGAAGTTGTAGTGCAATTGCCGGCGGTTGATTATTGAATTATATTGTCGAAGGTGATGAATGAATGCATTGATGAAACTCGTTCTTTAGATCCTCCCTCAAGTCTATTTGGAAGCATCTCGAATTTGTGACTCACTCGATGTTCGTGTGTTGCTCGATGAGAAGTCGACAAAGATCCGACAATTTGATCAAATCTTCAAAGAGGATTCTATCCGGTCAGATGTCGGTCTATCACCGCTGCCATCCGATCATCTCAGACGACCGTACCGATCGGTGGTGCTCGGTGGCACATTTGATCGTCTCCATAATGGCCATAAACTTCTGCTGTCCACGGCTGTCTTATGTGCCTCTGAACGTATCGTTTGTGGTGTCACATACGGTGAAATGGTTCACAGTTAGTTTTGAAACTATTTGAACGCTTTCATTCGTTTATTTGATTCTCAGTTGATCATTTTGAGATGTGATTCAAATGTTTGAATATACAGCACGATATGGTATGATATGAGTATTGAATTGTTGAATCCATTCGTTTAGACAGTATTCCTAGTCCGAGTATACAATATATAGTATTTGATTCAATATGTGATATGATTATTATGATTCACGTCTAGAGTACCTTCAAAAACAAATGAAGAATTAATGTGAACAGTTTTATGAAGTTACTGGATGGTGACGGTAATAGAGTAAGATTATTCCGATTGTCTCTGTCAGGAATAAGTATTTATGAACGAATAAATGAAACGGTTCGTTTATGAATTCCAGAGAAATGCCTATGGGAACTGATGGAGCCGTTTGAGGTACGAGAGAATGCAGTCAGAGAATTCATCGAGGATGTGAGTGCGCATGTCAGGTGCGAGATTCATCCGATTGTTGATCCTTTCGGTCCTTCAATCGTTGATCCGGATCTGCAGGCGATCGTTGTGAGCGATGAAACCGTTAGGGGTGCACGTGCGGTCAACGATCTACGCAAGGTTATCGCTACATCACCTATGCTTCTTATCTACTCATTTGTTCACACATTGAATTGTTAGGTTGTACGATTTTTAAAAATAACTCTATTATTTGTATATGTAATTCCGTTTTCATTCGTATCAAATGTATTAAAAGTACTCAGTGGAATAGTCACCTAACTTTAGCCTTATCCTGATAGGACAGTGTTTCAGTAAATATTATCAACTGGAAGCTTACGGAAGTTTGACGTTCCGGTTTAGTATTTCGCTCTTTCGTTGGAAACTTTGAGGAGAATTCTGATCATCAGTTGAATTAACGGTGACTTCAATTGATTCACTGCTGAGGAAACAAATAGAGTGATTAGAAGTAGGGGCAGCAGTGAAGGATATCTGTGATGGTGTCAGTTCAGTTAGTTGCTTACAACTAGTAGAAATCGAAAACTTGTCTGAAACATGCGCGTATCTTTGCAAGAGCGGCCGGTAAAGCATTTTATACTTAATATAGTTTTTTCCAGAAAGGTGGTCTGTCGACATTAGCTGTCGAGAGAATTGAGCTGTTGGAGGAGGGTCAAGACGAAGTGTTGTGTGAGTCGAAGATCAGTTCATCAGCAAGACGTCGAGGAGTTTTGGGCACGATACGGCGACCGTTGAGAGTTCCAAAGACGAGTCCGTTTCCTCGTCCATTCGTAATCGGTTTAACTGGAGGTATCGCTTCCGGCAAATCAAATGCCGCGAAAGTGTTGGCCAAAAATGGCTGTCAAGTTGGTTTTATGATTAATTACAGTTGAAAATTACAACTTAAACGAATTTGAATTGTAATTTACAATGGCAATTTAAATTCGTTTTCGTGCACCTTCATGTTCATCGTACAAGCCTCAAAATCGAACTGAATTTCAGCTGAAAATTCCGCACATCACCTTAAAACCTGAACTGAACTAATGGTCGTTCAAAGGGTGTGCATTAAGCGAAAAATTGTCGTCATTGAGAATTCGTTAAGGATTATATTCGAATTTCCAACTTCATTTTGTGAATAAATTTACTCAAAACGGCAAAGTATCTGCTCATAAAGCTGTTACACTTGTGCAAGTAGGATCATGAAATTTCGCTTCAGTCATGTACAAAACCGTGTAAAACTTGTATATCCTCACTGAAAGCAGTGAAACTTTTCTCAGTGATAGTTTCCCAAACGTTTATTTCAGCTTGCCTACGTGCATAAAAGAAAGTGAATCGATCACTTCTTCCAGGTAATAGACTGCGATAAATTGGCACATGAACTGTACCAAAAGGGCTCACCATTGGCTGAGAAAATTCGTGAAACATTTGGTGACGACGTTATAGAGGATGGTTGTGTGAACAGAAAAGCACTCGGAAAAATTGTATTCGCTGATAAAGTTGGTTGAGACATTATCAGTTACATTAATTAATGAAAATTCCATTTGAAAAACATGGCTTGTCAAATTTATGAACTTCAGAAAATTTCTTTAGCAGCCTTCATATTTTCGTGTTTTCGCATTCATTTAAGGAAATGAATAATTTTGGATCGAATTCGAAATTGAAGAGAAATTTCTGAAGTTTTTTTCAGGTTATCTGCAGAGCAATTAACTGTTATGATTTGATCATATGAACTGAACGCAAAGTGAATCAGTCGTGCGATTACGTTTGAATGCTTAATGAAAATGAGCTTGTTTTATTGGAGATTGAGTAGAAGAGAACGGTCAAAATGATATTTGTTGTTGTTGTATGTGAAATGAATTCAAAATTAAGGACAAGTTAAACTTATTGAATAATATCGTATGGCCATCATTGCGCAGTCGTGTTGATGAAATGGTCAAATCAAGTGATGCTGAGTTTGTTGTGGTGGACGCGGCGGTGTTGTTGGAAGCAGAATGGGACATAAACAATTTGGTGCATCAAGTGTGGACTTGTTTTGTGCCACAGGATGAGGCCATTCGAAGAGTGACTGAGCGAGATGGCGACACCGCTGAAGAGGTTCTTGTTCTTGAAAATTCATTGTTGCTAAAACCTCAGCAGTGTTATACTGTTCGTTCTCATCCACTACCACACAAAAATGTTATACCATTCATTCAATATAGTACTATAAATTCAGTTTTTCTTTCCCTGACCCTCCCCCTTCCTCTTCCCCTTCCCTTTCCTCTTACTTCACTTGTTTCTACTCCATAGTGCTTTCACTCACTTGCGGGATTGCGATATTTCACATTGTTTATGTTAGTAATTAGGCCAACATGACGAGAACTTACTCGATGTTGATTCCAGTTATTTGTATTTCCTATGACTAGCAATGCCATAGGTCGATACTTCAAATCGTTATCTTCACTGTCATCTTATTCCCAACTGCTGATAGTTCAGGATCTAGGAGTTCAATCGTGCACTTATTTCGTTAACGTTGTTTGATTGTCATTTTACAATTACATTCGTTCCCGCAAACATTCATCCATCATCAGTATCATTTGTTAATGTAGTTTGTTTTCATTATTCTTCGGCAATGGACTTATGCTTCAATATTTTCTGAAGGAGCAAGAATGAGCTTATGCTCACGTATTGCATCAAATAGGTTCACTCACATTAAAAGTAATGATGACGTTACGTGCCGAACGAAACCGCTGATTTTATTTGTGCGCAGCGAATAGGCTAAGTGCACACATAAAAACACGCAAAATCGCATGAGATCGTATCATCTACTGCATGTGTACTAAGATTTCTGACGTTATCGGCACTTCCGTCAATGACTACCCGATTGAAAGTGAGCTGCGCTATAGTAAACGACTCATTAATTAAACTTTCTGCTATTATGTCGTTCATTCCCATCATTGAATAATGAATCGAACAGTGCATATTCTGCAATTAACATCACCTGAATAACGCATTTCAGTGGCGACCATATTGATATTGTTGTTAACGAGCGTAGTAATGTGTAGAGTGACAGCAATTAATAACATGTCATACTTATAGTTATGTTGTAATCCAGCTCAAAATAAGGTCAACATTAATGAATTTTGTGATAGCATTTCCAATTCATTGATGCATTACTTACCTGCGGACAAATTTCTGTTTCGTGATTAATATCAATTTTAATAATATGGACTGGGAACGATGGAAATTGATGTTTGTGATATAATTCCCACTTCTCCGCTGCAATGTAGTACCCATATTCAATGATCATTAAATATTCATCATATAAAGATTGTTATCGTGAAATAACCGTTAAAGGCAAAAAGGAAACTTGCAATGCAAATGGATAACGAGGAGCGTATTAAGCGAAGTGATGTCGTCATTTGTTCGTTGTGGAAGTACGAGGAAACAGCGCGACAGTTAGTGAATGCGCTGAATGAACTCAGACGAATGGCTGAAAATCACAATTGCAGTGATCAGAAAAATGCCAATTGATAAAAGAGTTATAACAGAATACTTCATGATTCCTCTTCACCCCTTCGAGAAATCTTCAACAAAAATATTCTCAAAGTTTTAATCCCTCTAAAAAATATGTTATCCTGTGGATTTATATCGTAATGATAATGAATAACAATCAAATACTAATCGCTTCTATTTACTGCTGCTATTATAATGATTGTTTGTGCTGCCATTAGAAAGGAACTGTACTCGGAAATGCTCAAGGATGTTAATCAGAGATATTCGAGTTGCTCAAACGTAATGATTACAGGTTTCAGGAATGTCCATTTATTTTATTCAGTGATTTTTTTGGTCATTTGATTTCTTTCGTTTGTAATTGTAGGACTCTTAATACGTGATTAATCATAATGAACGGTAATAATTATTTTTGATAATTCGCTTGTTTTTGACGATTATTATTATTCGTGTAAGGTTTTTGATTAATGAATTTATTGATGTGAATTTGTTCTATTTTGTCAGTTGATTTATTATAGTGTTTATTGTTTCTATCACTTTGTTTGTGCCGTAGCATTCATTGCAATACCACTCCGTTATAAATGACTCAATTTAACCAAATGTTTTAATCACATACAAAAACAAACACTTGTTTCAATGGGTGGAGCGAAAAATGTTGTCACTAAGTCGAAGAAGGAGTGTGAATGCATGGATTTCTGTGAGTTTCCAATGATAAATAGGAATAACACTTACTTTCAAATTCGAAACAGTTCTTACCCTTGATTCGATTAAAGAAGAGCTATATAACTGAATTCAACTTTAAGCAATAAGATATCTCGTATTCAGTTCGGTGAAGTTCTTCATGTCCGTTCAAATAAACGGATCAGTGGAATGACGTAACAATTTTCAGATATCCTAATGGAAAATTCAGTTCTTTCAATGAGACGTTGACAGGCAAACTATAATATTTTCGAAACACGAGAATGGCATTGATAGTTAGGGCCGTGATTAGAGAGTTGAGAAAATTTCATTTGCGTGAATGAGAAATGGACTCTGATGGGGAATCGACGAGTATCTCTGCAGGGCAGTATCGCAACCTTTGTGGTCCGATTAAATTCACACTGAAACATAATTTTCTCTTTCGTCACGAAAATATTTTGTAAAATTGTCGTATGTGATCTTCGATACAAATATAATCTCTGAATGAAAATATAATGAAATCAAAATTTTGTATGTGTTGTGCTTGTTTTTTTCAATTGCGCAATGTGCAAAAGATATTGTTTCGCTCGCAGATTTGAGCAGCACATAAGAAAGGTAATGCAAACTAAGAGTGATTATTGATGCTGAGTGTTACGGAATGGGGTGAATTTATTGAGATGTTCAATGATATTGAAGGGTTCGTTCCCGTTCCAGTTCCTATTCCTGCTTAATTCCTCACCACAGGTAGAAAAGAAAGGAAGACCGCATGGACGAGTTCCTTGTGTATACCTGAATCGCTCTCGATACTACATGAAATTTCTACGAGAGAGTAGTCAGAAAAGGAACCTTCCATACGGTTATGCAACTTTTCAGGACTTGAAGATCGTTGGTGGAGGAGGAATCGCGACACAATCGCGACGATATTTCATTTTTTTTGTAAATTCATCAAATAGTTGTTGTACTTTTGATTCTGTACATCTCTGTGGAATTCTGTTCGTATAGAACAGTGGTTCTCACGTTCGGAGGCTCCGTTACACCCTCTGATAGTTTGGCAGGCCGTCATTACCACTCACCGTCCATCCTCAGCTGCAAAAACTTTTTCCGCGGATGCAATTTTGGAAAACGATTGAAAACAGCAACATGCCTAACAAGTATCTAACTCACTCACATAAAAACAATAATTTTCAGTCTAGATACCATGAAATCCATCCCAGCGTATTGCACATTTGCCGCAAATCAGATGCTATGACTCAAGTGAGCAGTAACTTCGTTCAAAAAAAAATCATATACGAACCAAAAATCCCATTATATGCGGTGCATCAAAAACCAAGCAAAACTTTTCACTGCAACTGAGCAATAATAATGGATAGATTTTGAATTACTCGCTCGCCTCACGCCAATTCAATGATCTTTTTTTGCCGTATCAAAAATCTCAATCAATTCTTATTGCTCATAAGAGATAAAATGTCAGTCAACATATTGAAGAACTCAGGGAATCTTTTGGCTACTTCAAACTGACTTTAGTTCAGGCCTAGACAAGATAAACGTACCCGGAAAATGGAACAGAGAGCAATGTTGCCATGAGCAAACCACGTTTAGATGGCTTTCCACTATAACATACGAACTGAACGAAATATCAGTTTCGCGACCCCCTACTTATCCCTTGACACCTCTACCCCCCGCCACCCCTGATGGTAATTTATCCCCTATGAAAACCACTGATATAGAAGATGTCTTCTCATCTAAGCATTATGAGAATTCTCGTAAATTCTGTGAGATTTCGCAAAATTTAAATTTATCTCGGAAATCTGTCAGATTTCATGAAATATGTTCGAATCTAATCGGCCTGGATTAATTGTACGCACTGAAACCCTCAAAATTGTTCCCATTCGAATTGCATACGATATCCTAGTGAATAGTTCATTAGAATTTTCAGCACCATTATTATGACATAACTGTTATGAATAATATTATGACATAAGCATCATGAGTTCATTATGGTTATTGTTTGACGAGCAGAAAATATTGCGTGTTTACGCTGTAAATATGTCAGTGACAAATCGCTGAATAAGGGATTAGTGTGAACAATTGAAGTAAATGAAGCAATTGTAGTCATATGCAACTGTAGATGTACGATTGCAAATGGACTATTTTCGGAGGCACCGTTCGTGAACTCATTTAGCGTTATTCACTGAGAACTCGATTCAGAAATCAGTGCTTATTCTAGCGTATTTTACCGAGTTTTACGACAAACAATGAGTTCGTAATGAACAGCAGACCGTTTGCATTCTAGCAAAAACATCGTTCGCGAGCGGGTTTTCGCCTCTCTGTGAGTTGGAAAATGCAGCTGTAGCCCAGTTTGCCTTATTTGAAAATTCACTAGACACTTTTAAAAAACCGTACTTGTAATTTTGTTTCAGCGCCATCTTACGCTGCCAACGCGACAGAGCATTGTTCATTCAACGAATTCGTCATTGTATGCGTTTTAAGTGCGTGTACATTAATCAGTGATTTCCCTGATTTAGTACCGCTTAATTAGATATTAAAGTTGATGCGGAACCTTGAGTGCGAATGCGCTGGTATGGTGACAACAATGTGCAGTACTTGCGTGCTCACATATCTTTGAAATGCACCACTTTGGAGGTATGAAGTTGGAGGACCCGAAAGGTCAATGCAAACTATGAAAAACACTCATATAGAAGATGTCTTCTCATCTAAGCATTAGAGAATTCTCATAAATTGTGTGAGATTTCACAAAATTTATCTCGAATTCCAGTTGCAGTTCTAAATTTCAACTCATAAAACCCATCAGATATTGTAGTACCTTTGAAAAGGAAGAGAAAAATCTGAAAAATAAAGTCCTCAATACTTTGGACAGTCCTTTTATGGTCATGATATGATCTGATGGCACGATGAAGCCCACTTAATTCAATTCGCTCAAAATTTTCCCTGCAAGCAAGTCATAATTTATTCGTCATATCAAATGAAATTTTTCTCACAATCAGTAATTTTCTGAAGCTTTTCCGAGAAATTTTCCGAGAAATTCTCTAGCTTTCTGAGAAATTTTCTGAAGTTTTCGTGAGAATTTTCGAAAAAATTTCGTCCAGTTTATTGAATTTCGCTCCCTTATCGAATCGAATCTAATTCCTTTGCATTTCGTGATTGTTTCCAACAAGTCTTAATTTATTACGTACTTCAAAATTTTTACGAACAATTGAGTAATTACTTCGTTTGATGGATTCAATTTAATTGGTGTAATAATAAAGAACTTAATATTATCCGCTAGTTATTGGTTGGTTGGATAACGTCCGATCTTGATGGCGTTGATACTTCGAAGGGTTTTGATCTGCAGATGATCCATATGTGACCCACCCAATCAGAGTAAGAAAGAAACTCAGCGCACTTTAAACTGTCGATTCGAGTTGTCACAGAAGCTTAGGGTATACAATTGACACGTTCCATATGTTCACTGTGCACGTCATCCATGGATAATGTGTTGTACGAGATGACGCTTTGAAGAAAGTGACTTCATTACGATGAGTGAAAAAATCTGCAGATGATGACGATCTGCAGATGATCTGAATATTAAGCACTCGACTTGACTTTCCATTTGTTTTTTTCTATACTTTTTGCATAATTGTTATAGCTGGTGTGTGCACACAGATATCACGATAAGCGAACGCTTAAATTGAAACGATACAACGAACTCACTATAACGTCTAGGAATCAAATGAACTTAGAAACATCGCATGAATCATTCCACAGAAAGAAATCTGTCTAATACTGCATCAAATTCTTCACATAGTAAGACGGAATGTAATACACAGAAGTCGATCATCAGTTGAGTGTAGTCAATCAATCGTGCTACTAGCTCAGGATATATTTTCAAAATTGCAGTATACAGTTTTTCACTGCCTACTGCATGGCTCATGAGCAGTTGGCCTGGCGGAAGTTTAATAACCAGCAAAATGTTCATCATGACAAATGCGCATTGGACAAGGGTGCTGCTATCGTATATTTTACTTGCGCCTAATCGTCTAGTTACCCCTGAATACCGACGATCAATTCGAATTTGCATTTAGGTGCGAAGAAGTGAAATATGTTGATCAAAGCGATGGTGTGTCTGCAATTACTGATGGTATTCGATTCAATCGTGACAATCAATTGTGGTGTATTAACGTCGATGTGTTCAAATGATCCAACTGCTATCAAACGATGTGAAATTTTCTGTGCAACTAAAGTCGGTTCACGTTTTATTTCCTTATTGAGTTCCTAATCATTCTTATACCATATTCCGCTCGCAGAATACGTCAATTTGAAGTTTAGTAATAAAGTGATACCATAAACATTTAAGAGCCATCACATTAAGAGCTATTCCTCAGCTGCGAAGTTAAAATCTCTAGTGGGATTCTTGCACATTATCGGGGTATGTTCGGATTAGCCATTATTTGCTATAACTTCCAAAAGCAGCTCTAGACCTTTTCGATATTTTTTATCAGTCAGCACCTAATATCAGCAGTTCCCTCTCACCTAGTTGAGAGCGTAACAATTATGGAGACAACCGAAAGTAATCAGCTGTTATTGAAAACTGGAATTAGCATATTTGTGGTACCTTCCGCTTAGAAACTGCTCCAGCAACCCGGAATGAAACGTCATTAATCACTACCTAGATATGATCTTGTAGAATTGGTCAATACTGTGACTGTATATTTTTATCACTTATTGATTCAGCTCTGCTCATTGCGAACAGAAGCAAGTTCAATGCATCGCAAGTATCACCCTTTGTATCCAGTTTTAACCCACCAGTTTGCAAATCCCTCCATCTCATCCTCGACCTTCCCCTATCCCAATTCCGAATGCACGGTTGCCATTCTGCATCTTGTTCCTTCCAAATTTTATCATTGAACTCATATAAGTCTCACAAGGAAAGGTCAGAAACTTAATCCAACGTTTCGTGATGAGCTATACATCATATTGTAGAACTTCTCGAGCTGATCATGAACGAGTAAAAAATTTTCGCGAAACACAAAGGAGAGGAGAGATATGGTGAGGAAAAGGTTTTCAGTTTATTGAGGTCACCTTCTGAATTTCATTCCGACAACGACGGGGCAGCCTAGCGAGATAGTGCGTTAGCGCCAAATCTGGTTGCTTAACGGTTCGGTTCGTCAGCAGTTTCCATTTGCTGAACACTCGTTTACTAATCAACAGAAATAACGATGATGATGATAAATTCATTCACTAAAGAGGTCACTACTAGCACACGATCCGGAGGTGAAAATCTTGCAGTGATACTCTACTGATTCAAAGTTATTGTCTTTCCATCAAATGAATACAACAATAGCGAAAAAGATGTTCCGTGACTACCTTTCGAACAATTCAACACCTGTCATTATATTTAAGGGTTGTCAAATTGGACGTTGTGAGCGATTGTTTTGGATGAATAAATGCTCATGTCTGTGGTGTCCAACATCGGTTCAATTCGAACAACTCAGATGAACGTACATCGTGTTCCGATGGTTTTGTGCGATAACATTCACAGTTCAGATGCTTGAGTCAGGATGGTTGCACGATGATGCATGCGAATAATCGTATTCTCATTTTTTCATGTTCATTCTCACAACACTTTCCACTTATTCTCCAGCTGAAGAAACGCAAAATCTAAAATTTTGGAAAAACTTTAGAAGAAATTTTTTCACTTTCAAGAGGGAAACGCGCATACGCAAATAATCTCGTTGTCACACAGCAAAACGTCTTGTTACCCGTGACGGGACAATTTGCTTAAAGACCTTTTGCCTAACGACAGTTTGTCTAAAGATACATTGCCTAACGGACACTTTGACTAACGGACAATTTACCTAGAGGACACTTTGCCTAATGGCATTGGTAACTTCATTGGTCAGAACCTGACTTTGATTGAAACCATAAAAATCACCAACGTCGATGTGGAGAAATGTTCTAATAATAGCCACGAGGTGTATATTCCCAACATGCTCTGAACGGTTGCGTCTAACAACCACATACATACCCGCATTAGTATTCAGACATGCATAATGAATAATAAATATGATATTTTATTGTTATGGGAAATGTGTTGTGCATGCATCTGAACATAGTTCCTTGACGGAGACTGCTGAAGCAAGCTGTCCATCACCTGTGATAAAGATAAACTAGACGCGTTGTTTGCTCTTGGTAATCTAAAAGTAGTATAAAGATTCAGTTCAATTAAAAAAATACAGCGTCGAAAGCTAACGTAAAAACTGAGTGAATAATGGATGGATAATCAAGAAATGATCAAGTAAATCAGCACGCAACAGCTGGAAGTTGTGCGCTTTGATCGCTTTACAAATCCTTTCGATCAATTCGCAAAACGATAAGAGATATCATTTCTTTAAAGCTACAAAAAACTAGACATTGGAGCTCAACCAATAGCAAAATGAATCAACTATACTAAATATCAGTTGAGATAAAATCTTTAATAAGTCCGATGTTCACGAAATAGATTTCATCGACCAGACGAATAAACATTTAACAATCAATTGACTACGTGCTGTAAAAAAATCATAGCTTTATAGACTCCTGTGTTCTTTGAAATTTATTAACTCTCCAATTCGTGCGTTTGCAGAAGAATACATCTTTGTAAAATTGTTCACATTTCAATAAACTGAACAAGTTCATTAGCCTACTTTCGACTAGTCCTTCGACCATTCGCAGAAGTATCCTTTGTTCCAGTTGTGGTCTGCTCTTGAAGCTGTTTCAACTGATAAAGACAAAATTGTGATCCCCATCAACAGTTTCAACATTGACAGAGAGTTGGAAAAGAATTAAATTATGACATGAATCGGTGGTAATGTTCGATAACATCAATGACTTTGGAACACTGTTCCAGTAAAACTTTTAGTTGCGAATTCCAACACTTGCACTGCGTTTGGACTTGGATTTAGTGATCAAATTTTTAGTCACAAAATTTCACTCATATTTGGTCTCATCATAAGCATCCACAAATATTTATTTATCAGTAGGGAACTGACAGTGGTAATGTACGGAATGAATTATTGATTATGACAGTAATATATGTATCACTTATTCAAGAGAATGAATACTTTTAGTAAGGTATCTTTCTGCCTTGCTGTATGCAGGTCTCACAATAATTTGAGACTTGTCTTCACTTAAGAGGCCATTCACCGCCTCCGCTGCCACATCGACTGCAGACACAAGTTGGTCTACCGCCACGTTTCTCACAGTATCCGGTACCACAATTCTGAAAATGTCAGTATTTAAAGAGTATCGAAATCGTAGCATTTCTAAGGCACATTCATCTTTGGTAAGAAAGGGCTTTAGAAACGTTGACTATATTCTATAGATTCGAAATATGGCACGATGAGAAGGTAACCACTGAATTTCTAAAATAATAAAACTGCCTCATCTCTTCGTCCATAAGCTCTTCCCTATGGATTAATTCGAACGTTAACAGGTTTTTGTATTATCTGATATCCTTCCTCCCTCCTCCATGATAAATTCCTTCACTGGATACATTATTTCTCAATAGCCGTAAGGAAGCTAAATTTCTCGAATGGTTCATTCAAGAGAATACAATGAAACCAGCGCTCTGCATGCGGACAGTTTCACTTCACGTGCTCTAACTCGAATATTTTGTTTAATTTAATCAATGACAAAAATGGCACTGCTTGTGTTGTATTATATTTATTGAAAATGGACTAAAAGAGATATTCCACCTGGAATTTGCATGAGGCGATGCACGCTGCTCGGGATGCATCGCCATATTCATCCATGCCATCGCATGTTAAGGAATGTGCATATTCCGAAATCAATAACATGCAAAAAACAACGACAACAGCCGTCTTCATATTCAGTTTCTCACTTCCGATGTCGAACAGTTCTTCCACTAAAATCCGCTGCATTAATTTCATCTTATCAAAAAATCTTATTTCATGAACGTATTCGATTAGGAACTGCTTCCATGAACCATACAGTGGTTGGAGTGTGCAAAAAGTTAAGTGTCTGGAAAACAGCTTTTAACTGATAGAGGATCAGCGATAACATTATCAGATCCCACAGTGATTATGAGCATTTATATTCTGAAGATATACAGCTCTTACGTCTGGGAATTTATGCTGAAAGATTATTTAATAGCGATTGAGCTAATCTGATGAGAAAGTACAGTATAATGTACGATATCAAAGAGTTCATTTCTATATGAACTCAGTTCTTACACCGATTGCGTTCAAAAAGTATGTAAAACAGTGCAACTAGGAGGAAGCGATAGTCTTCGTAAGCACATTATCAGCACGGAGAAGAGAGCTGCTGAACACTGCAGTGCCAATATGCTGTGATGGCAACCGGTGGAAATTGCAGTATTTATATGAGCGAATAGATGCCTGATGATGATTCGTTAATGATTACAATCTGTCAAAAAATTGTTTAAAAATGTATCTTCTTCAACATCGTCATATGAAACCATTCATACTGCGACAAAAACTATGATAATTTTGATAACAAAACAGCAACTTCACTGATTATTTACTGTAGAATGAATCATCCAAAAACGGCTGCAACGAATGATATTCAAAACTTTTCGTTTCGATTTTCAACAAACAAAATATTCCTTCTCATTGATAGGAATGAACCAAGATTCCGTTAGTCATCGCTATCGTTTTTATTATGTCGTTATTATCGTGTCAATGTCACTGATGAATAATCTTTGCATTGAATCACACTTTACTCTAAACAAACGTCTAATTTATTCAATGATAATCGTTCCAGTCGAAAGCAGATAATCAAATAAAATGAGCGATCAAATTACAATAAATAATGCATGAATCATCGTCCTTTTTCGACTGCTCTATGAAACTTTTGAATGGCAATAGTCGTTCTTCACAGCCATACAAAAAAATGTCTGCTGTTCTTCATCGCTTTGCGAACTGCAAAGGTTTTTCGTTCAACGTTCAACTTAAACCCGACATGTTGCTTGCAGCTCCATGTGAGGTGATGCAGGGATCGGGAAATTTCGGGAACTCCTTCACCGAATCCCCGTCCCCGAAGTTTTTCGAGCGACCAAATTTCCGGGGTCACCAGCCACAAAACTTTGTCCCCAATTTTCCCGTTCCGAACTTTTTTCCGTCCGTGCATCCCACTAAACGGAGTGGCTGACTGCAGATTCAAATAGGCTACATGTACCATCCTATTTATGCAAGAATTTCTTTTCACAAATCTGAATATGCAAATCCAAATGCTAAGTTGATCTGATGTGTGTTTTCTTGACTGCACGACTTCAATAGTTACGAACGTTGACGACGTGTTTCCCGAAAAAATGAATGTGCTGCTCATTCACTGCTTACGATGAATTGTTTTGTTTACAACTCAATCATTCTGCAGATTCAGTATTTTGAGTTCCACATCACTAGTTGTGTATACGATCTTCTCGGAATGAATAACTTCGTAGAAGATGATTTTGTTATATTTGTGACTTTCCATCCATTTTCGACATTACGGCATTGGATTTACCAATTCATAAAAGTCTCTTGAATGATTGATGTTTCTTTGTTGTTCTACTTTGGTGTAATAACTTTTATAATGAGGATAAAGAAGTCATATTTTTCGTAAAGGCTTCCTCAATTTGTCAGTACACTGAAATGACCAAAGCTCAATGCTCTAAATGAGTAGGGCAGCACTGTTCCTGACCACTGATGACAAATGAATGAATATAAAAACAATCAGTGATCTTTCAATTGAAAGATCAACTTTCGATCAACTCAGTGACAATATTATCCGGCAACATTTTGTATTTGCTTGCTTTGCTTCGACTGCATTTCGAAAATTGAAACATCAGTTCAAGCGTGAATGAAAAGGAACATTACGTTTCTTAAAAACTGAAACGAAAAGTTTTGAATATCATTCGTTGCAGCCGTTTTTGGATGATTCATTCTGCAGTAAATAATCAGTGAAGTTGATGTTTTGTTAACAAAATTATCATAGTTATTGTTGCGGTATGAATGGTTTCATATGACGATGTTGAAGAAGATACATTTTAAAACAATTTTTGACAGATTTCAATCATTAAAGAATCATCATCAGTCATCTATTCGCTCATATAAATACTGCACTTTCCACTGGTTGCCACCACAGCACATTGGCATTGCACAGTGTTCAGCAGCTCTCTTCTCCGTGCTGATAATGTGCTTACGAAGACTATCGCTTCCTCCTAGTTGCACTGTTTTACATACTTTTTGAACGCAATCGGTGTAAGAACTGAGTTCATATAGAAATGAACTCTTTGATATCGTACATTATACTGTACTTTCTCATCAGATTAGCTCAATCGCCATTAAATAATCTTTTAGCCTAAATTGCCAGACGTAAGAGCTGTATATCTTCAGAATATAAATGCTCATAATCAGTGTGGGATCTGATAATGTTATCGTTGACCCTCAATCAATTCAAAACTGTTTTCCAGTCACTTAACTTTTTGCACATTCCAACCACTGTATGGTTCATGGAAGCAGTTCCTAATCGAATACAAGAATTTTTGATAAGATGAAATTAATGCAGCGCATTTCAGTGGAAGAACTGTTCGACATCGGATATGAAGGCGACGGCTGTTGTCGTTGTTTTTTGCATGTTATTGATTTCGGAATATGCACATTCCTTAACATGCGATGGCATGGATGAATATGGCGAAGCATCCCGAGCAGCATGCATCGCCTCATGCAAATTCCAGGTGGAATATCTCTTTTAGTCCATTTTCAATAAATATAATACAACATAAGCAGTGCCATTTTTGTCATTGATTTAATTAAACAAAATATTCGAGTTAAGGCGCGTGAAGTGAAACTGTACGCGTGCAGAGCGCTGGTTTCATTGTATTCTCTTGAATGAACCATTCGAGAAATTTAGCTTCCTTATGGCTATTGAGAAATAATGTATCCAGTGAAGGAATTTATCATGGAGGAGGGAGGAAGGATATCAGATAATACAAAAACCTGTTAACGTTCGAATTAATCCATAGGGAAGAGCTTATGGACGAAGAGATGAGGCAGTTTTATTATTTTAGAAATTCAGTGGTTACCTTCTCATCGTGCCATATTTCGAATCTATAGAATATAGTCAACGTTTCTAAAGCCCTTTCTTACCAAAGATGAATGTGCCTTAGAAATGCTACGATTTCGATACTCTATAAATACTGAGATTTTCAGAATTGTGGTACCGGATACTGTGAGAAACGTGGCGGTAGACCAACTTGTGTCTGCAGTCGATGTGACAGCGGAGGCGGTGAATGGCCGAGCCTACCATCCGGCGGCGGCCACGGAGGTCGTGGAAGAGGACACAGACACGATGATTAAGATGATAGCAGAGGACAAAGGCGATTGAAGGATTCTCTCGCTAAATTCGACGGAATTAATCCGTTGTATTGATCCGTATCTGTACCATTGTCCATATTTATATACGATTAATCACATGTCTTACAAGAAAATAAAAGTTTCTGGGTTGCACGTGAACTATTGCCCAATGAGCATTTTCGATAGTGTGTTTGGCTTCTAAAAAAGTTTTTTGCGCAATTTTTATTCGAACACATTCCGATTTTTGATTATTTTGTCAGCCTCTAACTAAATTCCACTCTCTTCGGTTATTTCAGCTCAAGGTGCAAAATGGCAATCTTGATCAACAGTCCAAACATTGATAGATAATCAGTAACGGCCAAATCATAGTTTGGCCCAGCCCAGACTGCAGTAATGACATCAGTATATCATTCGGTTTCGAGCAGAACTCCTCTCACATTCCCAACATTTGTGTTGCAGAAACAAACCGAAAGTAATCTGACAAACCTCAGCTTGAGAAAAAGTTGATTAAATTTGTAATTTGAACATCAGGTCCACAAATATGAATAGTTCCATTAATAATCGCATAATGAAGCAAGGAATGATCAAATAAATCAGCCAATGAAAATAACATGAATTATACCGATTGTGAGATAAATGTGAAGTACGCAACTGATGATAATAATAAACCTTTTGGAACGTCAATGGTGATATTAACAAATTTATGAATTCAACAAGAAATTGATTGCCTTCAGAACTCGTTTTCCTCACATTTGTCCTGTCAGCCGTTACCACCATTTTAGGCTTATCTTCGCTTATGAGGTGGTCCATTGCCACATCGAGAACAAATACAAGTCGGACGTCCACCGCGTTTCTCGCAATAACCCGTTGCGCAGTTCTGAAAATATCAGTCTCCATTGCATTCGTCTATACTTGAAGCGGCGAAGTGCAGCCAGCAAGTTGATATTTTGTGTTCCCCGAAGGATTTTCGGCCGGTTTTGTTTGCATCGCAATGGTCTCATCCGACCCTAGAGGCATTCGGATATCTTTATGCTTTCGTTACCAAATCGTTAAGCCTCTTCCAGACTATATCCGCTCGCGATATCACAGTGAGCTGCAATATTATATGGAGGAAATGAACAGACAACAAATGTGCCTTAGAACTTGACCTTGTAGACAACTGGCAGATGATTTTACTTGGCAAAAAATATGAGATTAGTGATCAAATAATGACGGTTGGTCATAATTGAGGTGGAAAGGTGAGATGCACAGTTGTCGAAACTAAGCCTTTTTTGAATATCTCTTAAATTGAGATCTTCTTTCGTTTATCTCATTAATGAGATCAAACTTTTTGTCAAACATTTTGAACAGACGCGGAATGGAACTCACGCCTTCTGAACAGATCGGATCCTCAAAGCCCAGCATTACACCAATACACTGTCGGCCCATTGCTCGATCTTTTTTATTTGATTTAAGTACCATCTTCTTTTGGGTACAATCTATCATTATATGCTAGCTTTTCGCGCTAGTCGCGACAACAGTTGCGTCGTTTAGATTGCTGCAGTAATTGATTTCCTATGGTATAGTTCACCGCCCTGTATCCTTATATCTCGAAGATATCTATCAAACTTATGTTCTGAACAATTTGCAAGTTGAGGCTGATGAGGGAGCCAAACGTTTGAAGGGAAGAGAGAATGGAGGGAGGGGAGCATGCGCAAATTATGAAACGATCAGATGTGGAAAGCGTTCAAGAACACGTTCAAGATTTCATTCGTAATTGTTTTGGTTTGCTTGAACACAATAGTCCCTATTTCTATACAAAATGGCGAAAACGATCGTATCCAACTATTGTGATGCATCCAAATGTATCCGGAGTTCTACATCTAAGAATCGTTGAAGGCTGTATGATACCTACGTGAATAAAAGCAGCATAAGGGCTTTAGAACTCTAATAAAAGAATGCGAAGTGATGAATGACAGTTAAAATTCCGATAGTTCGCTAGTATTCACATTTGGTGAGCGTCTGGCTCGTGAGGACGCTGGAACACTGCTATGTTGCATGCGGCCATGAAAGTTGACCAGCTGGATGGATACGAGACAAAAATACTGCACCTGGCTTTGACATGAAGTGATGCAGAGTCCGCGTGCAACATTATCCAACCAAGGAACATCCATTAGATCACATGTCAATGCATCACAGACCGTCACTAGTGCAAGGAATAGAAGAACAATTATGGCCTTATTCATGGTGAATAATCGTCACCTTAACTGCTTCTGCGTCCCTCTGGCTTTACTCACTGCAATATTGTTGGCATTAAATGCGGGTTGAAAAGGGTCGTAACGAAATTTGTACCGTAGTCATTTGTTTCGTGATTAATCTTAGTTTGGAAGAACATTTGCAGTTTCCATCTGCTGAAATGATGTCAAAAAAGAAACAACAACACAGGGGTCTGAGATAATAATTTCGGTTCGATAACGAGATTGAGTGTGTTCATCGACCATCGAAGATCGAAAACTCTGATGTTCCGATCACTCCAATTCTTTTGACAGACTAAAGGAGCTTTGTGGAAAACATCGATGCTTAGTGCTGTTTATCCGCATCATATAAATCAATTCGCCTTAACATGATAAACAGAACTGTCTTGAAACAGCTCACCAGACAACCAGAATCCATATAAATAATGATGATGAGGACGGAAACAGAATCCAAATGACACATAAGGAAAAATATTCTGCGAGGAAAGAACACTAGCAGCTTCCATGTGCTAAAACGAAGAGTCGAACAAACAACTGCAGAGCACTCTAAGACAGCGATGTCATCAGTTCCATTGAAATTCCATGATTTCGACGAAATTTCGACAAAATTGAGTGTTTGTTATAAAAAGTTCATTCAATCGCCATCAATGATCAAAAATTTTGGTTTTCTGACCATTTCAGTTTTATTGACAGCCTAGAGGAGCCTTCCGGAAAAAAATCCTGCCCATTGCTGTACATTTACGTCACATCAGACATTTTGCCATACCATATGATAAAGCGAACTATCAATAGAACAGAGCTGTCGCTTGCTTTTATAAATTCTGCAGGTTCCATCGGTCACCAGCAATAGTGTTTCTATTGTGGTTGATCTGTTTTGTTCCGATTACATTTTGAGGAATTGAGGAAAAGGATTCAGTTGCAGAATAAGATTGAACGGGCAAAGCATGAGAGAACAGAACAATTTGAAAGGTAGAACAGGACTGCCTCGAAACAGTTCATGAAACTACCAGAACCGATAGAACGAATGCAGTTGAAGATGAGAATGGATTTGAAATCATTGTGAAGTGCAAATGTTCTTAAAAGACAGTGTACACTTTGAGATGATCTTATTCGTAAAAACCAAAGATGAGAGGATGAGAGCGCTGAATTCGCAAAATCTGAGCATGAATAGAGCGTGGTTCATGAGCAAGTACTTCTCTGTTATCAGAAATGAGCAGCACATTTTTGTCAAAATAGATGACCAACGTTCCTTAACTATTGAAGTTATACAGTCCAAGTAACACACTTCAAAATTCAAAGCAGCCTAACTGTAAGAAGCCGCACATTCAGATTTGTCCAAAAGTCACGTAATTGTCAACAGATAAGTGAAACCATATATGTAACATCTCCAAGTTAACAGTCAGTCTCCCCAAATAGCGAGCTGTGGTTAACACCTGAGGTATGAGTTTTCATTGACATGAACGGAAACGCTCGTAGTTTCGCAGATGATCATATTTATATGCGTAGGTGATGATTAATTGATGATTAAGTGCTGTCGCTGCAACAATCAATTCAACTGATCGCTTCAACAATTTTCATTGAAAATTTCGGTTAGAAATTTTTTTCTACCAGATTTGCAATTTTTAATAATTTTCATTCAATCTAATTTCTATTGAGAGACGAGTATTTTTTTGAAATTTTATTGAAAAAACAATTATCGATTTAACCTAATTCGGTATTTTTGGTTGAAATGACTACCATCAGTTGAAATAAATGTAACGCTCGTTTTCGGAAAGTACAATGTTTAAAGAAACTACTGCTCTTTGTCACCACCATTGATACCATAAATCTATGTCAATCAGTTTATGTAAACAATGACTATGAATAGTCCATAAATGATGAACTAGGTTCAGACTTTTCTACCAAAAAACACCTCGTTTGCTGAGGATCAAATTGAGAAGGTTCAAAGTCCATTATTCGCATCGTTCACTATCGCTTTTTTGAATGATTTATTTCGTTGTGATCAATTCAAGTGTCTGTCTGTCATTAAAAAACTTATGTTTACGTTTCTCTTAGTGGTTTTGTTTAGTATAATCGAAAAAGTTTCAGTTGAGAGCAATTTTTTCAAACATTAAAAATTGTTTAATAAACGTCAAAAAGCATTCGATCGCTTCTGCAATTTCCATCGCTTACAAGTTGCGATTTATCAGTTATGGCTAATACGTTTTGTTTCTGTTCGGTTTTGAGGAACACAAGAGAAGAACTACCAAAGGTTCGTGTGCAGAAACATGATAGAACTGAACACTTGAAAAACGAAAACAGGATCGAATGAAACGGCTGGAAAGACTGAACGCGACTGATTATGACAGTCGGAATGTTTTGGTGAGCGATAACAGAAAGGAACAGATTCTCAGATAAAAAAGGAAAGTGGTGAAGAAGACTTTGTACGGAGTCGCTGATTCTTCATGAATAAATCTTGTGTTCTGCAGAAATTCGAAAAAAACACAGTTTATTTATACTGTACCAAATGTACTAGAGTTTTTGAGGACATCATAAACATTGACAGTATCAGTAAGTTGGTGAATCAGGAATACCTGCAAATTTGATACAATGACATTGAGGTTTTATCCTTTGTCTTTTGCATTTGAATGTAAATGCGTAGGTCGTATTTTTGCGTCTGCAAAGTTTGAACGAGATGCTGCTATTTCCATCAATACTAATACGATCATTACCTTTCGTGGACCAATGGCACAAGAGCAGTGAACGACTTTTCCGCTATAAAATGCCTTCAGATTTCTTTTTTTAAAAATCTTCCATGTTCGCAGGTATAACAGCATATCTGCATATATGACTAGTTGAAATTAGAACTTGATCAATTGATTATGCTTACTGGTGTTGTTACAGTTTGAACTCGCCCTTCTAGCTAGCATTGGGAACAGAGGAGGAAAAAGCAGCAGTGATCCAATTTCTTTGGTCGGATGTTGTCCAGCCACATTCACGAACCACCACTCCAGCAAAACTTTTCGAACAGTTCGCCATGCATCGCGAGTACTCGAGAAAATTCATTGACGCTCGAGAAAATTTGGAACTGCAGTTGGGATTCAAAATTTCACGAAAAGCGTTTCGGTATCCGAGAATGTCGATCAATAGACCAAAATTCGATAGGTAATTTGTAATAAACCAAATCTGTCTTAGTCTCGACTGCATCAACGACATCAGTATATCCTTCAATATTCAGTGAAACATCCCAACATTTTTATTGGTTCGATTCTGATATATAAAATGAAACGAAAGAGAGAGGTCATAAGCACCGAAAGAGAATTATCAGCAGAAACAAAGAACAGTGATCAATTTTGCCACATGGATACCCGTTCCGCATGTGTACACAAATGTGAACAGTTTATTGATAAATTAGAGATTCCACTTGATAATAATACCAAATCTTCTGGAACATCAATCGGGATATTAGCAAATTTATGAATTGTTCAAGACAGTGACTGTGTTCAGTATTCTCTTTCCGGCATCTGTCCCGTTAGCCACTGTCACCAATTTAGATTTGCCTTCGCTTACGAGGTCTTCCCAGGTGACAATCCCCGCAAACACAAACCGGTCGACCCTCACTTTTCTCACAATGTCCACTATCGCAGTTCTGAAAATGTCAGTGACCGTTGCATTCATTCATAGTTGCGGTGAGTAAAATGAAGCGCGCAAACCAGAAGTTCCATTATTTTCATGACCCGTCGAGTTTTTTCATAAACTGATGAAATGTGGCTTTCGTGCCGATTTTGGTTGCGTCGCAATGGTCTCATCTCTCCCTCGAGGCATTCAGATATATTTGTGCCTTCATCATTATATCGTCAAATCTCTTCCGCACCACATCCGAATGCAATGCTATATGGAAGGAATGAACAGACAACAAATGTGCCGCAGAACACAACCGTATAGACAATTTGTAATTGATTTTACTTGGCAAAAAGATGAGATTAGTGATCAAATGGTGACGGTTGGTAATATTGGAAAGTGCACCAACTCCTGATCTGGATGGAAAAGAGGTAGAAAATTCCTTACCTGGCGTCCACATGATACCCCGCACATTGTTTCTGCAACTCCCTTCAGAAAAAAATTATCCATTCGAGCACATGTCGTGATAATGATCTCGGCATTAACCGTGACTAGTGCAATGAGTAGAAGAGCAATTATAGACTTATTCATAGTGAATAATAGTCACCTTAACTGGTTTTACGTTCGCTTGGCTTTGGCAACTGCAACGTAACTGGTATTAAATACAGGATGCAACACCACAACGAAATTTGTACCGCTTTCATTTTTTCGAGCTTAACCGTAGTCTGAAAGACCACTTGCAGTTTTCGTCAGTTAAAACAAAATTGGAAAGAAACAACTGCAGAATGCTCAAAGATAATAATTTCATGAAGGGCAGGTAACACTCTTCAAGACTCAACATAACATTTGGAGTTGCGCATTCAAATTTATTCAGAACTGATGAAATTGTCAACTGATGGTAATATAGCCTTTGCAAATTTGCAGTACCCGCCGTGTAGCGAGGTACCATTGATACATTGGGCATAAATATTGCTTGACAGGAAGGGAACCCTGAAGAGGAGTGCACGCAACTTCACAGATGATCCTGTTTATATATGGGTTCAGCTGCGGTGATTGATTGTTGCCGTTTACAGAGTCAGTTCGATTACACCAAAAAACAATGGTGTCTTGCGCATTTTTTATTAAAAGTGATGATTTACATTATGTGATCAGATGTTTTTAAATGAAATTGTTGATTAAGATGATTCCCATCGACCGAAACAATGTTTATAAACAAAAGAGTAGTTTTAAAATCAAAATGTTGCCCATCTTCATCATATTTGATACATTTGATTAATGGAAATGAAAAAAGCGATCACATAGTATAAACAGCAGTGATGATTAAGAGGTGAATGACCAATCTCGATTCAGTTTTATCAATAAAAAGTCGCAGAACGTGTTGATATCATTATTATCTTTCATTTTCGCTCTTTTGGATGATTTACTCTTGAGTGAATCATCATTGTAGACGCTTCACATTACCAAACGTATCGTAGTTTCAACTGTAGCTTGCACTGGTTTCAGTTGACAGAGCACAAAAAATTCTTTTTTTGAGCGATTTGGCGAATGACTCTCATCATAGATGAATCATCACTAAAGTCGATCACACACCACAAATGAAAGATTGTGCTCGAGATCGTCAGTGCTCGAGATTCAATACGACGCTGAACAATACAAAGAGAACAGCGGTCTTCATGGCTGAAGTCATAGCCCGTTCGTTGTTCACTTCGATAAATGTGACTGACGAATTTTTAGCCCAACGAGTTCATTTATTCGTCGAGATCGAGTCATTTGGTTGGCAGAATTAGTATTGGTCCGATGATTTTTGATGGCAACAAGTTCAGTGCCAACGGTTGTTCTTTCAGATATTACGCATTTAACTTTTCCGCCAATGATTTGTAAACATCAAACGCTATCCAGTTGGTATGTACGGGTGGATAAGCATGCCTCTAGGGTCGGATGAGATAATCGCGACGCAAACGAAATTGATTCGCAGGCCACATTTCACACATTTTTGAAAAATCTTAGAGGAATGTAAGATATCAACTCACAGGATGCACTTTACTACTTCAGCTATAGATGAATGCAATGATCACCGATGTTTTCAGAGTTGCGCTACGGGTTATTGCTAGAAAAGCAGTGGACGACCGACTTGTCATTGCTCTCGATGTAAGAATGGGAGGCCTTAAGCGAAGGCAAGTCTAAGATGATGACAGCGGCTGACAGGATAGATACGAGGAAAGAACGTACTGGGCACAATCTTTTTTTCAACAATTCATAAATTCACTATTATCACGATTGATGTTCCAGAATGTTTAATTACATTATCAGTAGCGTATTGATGGAATTAATGATTTATCAATAAATTGTTAACATTTGCATAAATTCGAGGAACTGCTGTCTAAATGACAAAATTGATGTGTTTTTTTGTTTTCTTTAATGGTTCTCCTTCACTGCTTTTGATTACTGTCTTCAATTTTATTGGATCTATGAGAGTCGTAGTCAATAGAAATGAAAATTTTAGATTTTGGATATATTGATGCAGTCCACTTAAAACTGACGGATATAAAGATGGTATTGATGCAGTCGAACCTAACACGTTTGGCGATATTATAGAACGGCTTAAGTAGTTTGACTTATCATCAGAAAATCAGTTACATCTCTTGAAGTCATTTAGATCCGTCAACAATACATATGTAATGTTGTGAATGCCGAGAATCTCCTCAATCCCATGGTAACAATAAATCAAGGTGTTGCTGAGCAAACCTGAGAGAGGTTAGTTTGAAAATGGTGCTCGTAACATTTCTGTAGATTTGTATGATTAATCGTGCTGAAGTGATCAAATGTGTGAGTCTGATGGTTCTACAGCGATGATAAATTGTTGCCGTTGACAGAGTCAGTTCAATTACGCAAAAAACAATGATGTCTTACGCATTTTTTATTACAAATCATTATTAACATTATGTGATCAAATGTTTGAGAGTGAAATCACTGATTAAAATGATTCCCGTCAACCGAAACAAAGTTTATAAACAAAAAGAGTAGTTTTAAAATTATATTGTTGCTCATCTTCATCATCTTTGATACATTTGATTACTACAGCGAATAAAACGAAACAGAGTAGCCAAACGAACTGAAACGGAATCATCAGAAGAAACAAAATCCCATAAATTTTGTATTTAGACATCAACTCCGCAAGTGTACACAATTATCAACAGTTTATGGGTACATTGATAATTCTACCAATCCACAATCGATAATAATAAACTTTCAGAAACATCAATCGTGATAATAATAAATTTTTCAATTGTTGAAAAAAAAAACGATTGCGCCCAGCACTCTCTTTGCTCATATCTGCTTTCTCAGCTGTTTTCATCATTTTAGACTTGTCTTCGTTTAAGGTGCTCCATATTTACATCGAGAGCAAACGCAAGTCGGTCGTCCACTCCTTTTCTTGCAATAACCCGTAGCGCAGTTCTGAAAATATCAGTGTTCATTGCATTTGGCTATAGCTGAGGCTGCAAGCTGCATTACGCAAGTTGATTTTTTGTGTTCCCCAAAACATTTCCAGAAATTGAAGGAATGCGACCTGCAAGCCGATTTTGTTTGCGTCGCAATGGCCTCATCCGTCCCTCGAAGCATTCGGATATGTGGGCGTTTTAATTAGTATATCGTTAAATCCCTTTCACACTATATCCGAATGCAGTTTCACAACAAGAGGCAATATTGTACGTAAGAAATGAACAGGCAAACGCAATCATATGGACAATTTGCAGTTGATTTTACGTGGTAAAAAAGATGAGATTAGTGATCAAACGATGACAGTTGGTCATAATAGGGTGGAACGGTGAGATGTACAATTGAGTCGTATGTCTTGCTGTAATTGATTTCCCTTTACACAGTCAATCTCCCCCATATTTCAATCCCCATACCACAACTCCGCATTTGGTGATTATTTGGCCCACGGAGCCGTTGGAACTTTCCAGTGCTGCCTACAGCCATGAAAGCGCACTAATTTCTAGCTCAAATAGGTAAGATTCTGACCAATTTCCAATAAAAAATACTTTACCTGACGATGACATGATTTGATGCATAACCCACGCGCAACTTTACTTAGTACAGGTACATCCATTCGAGCACATGTCGAGAAGTCGATGAAAGCATTGACCGTAACTATTGCAAGGAACAGAAGAGCAATTGTAGCCTTATTCATAGTGAGCAATTGTTACGTTATGTGGTTCCGCGTTGGTTTCGCCTTTCTAACTGCAAAGTTGTTGGTGTTATATGCGATTCGCAATAGGCTATCGCATTCCGCCATGGCATGATAAACTTTAATGTCTTGAAGCAGTTCACGACACTACCAGAATCGATGGATTGACAACAATTGAAATCACAACTAAGGAATATTCTTCTTTGAAGGAATTGTTCATTTAGGACATCCTTATTGCCAGTCATGAGAGAGTTAAGATTCAGGGCCAATGAGATGAAAATCTGAGTAGTGGATGGCTAATGAGCAAATGCATTTTTGTTATGAGTAACGAGCAAATTAGAGCCAACTAGTAAACGCTGAACATTCAAAAATTTCTACTCGATTCATGAGCAATAACTAAGTAACTCATTTCACAAAAATACGCATTTCTGCGATTAACGCTGAACTTATGCAGGTCAGCTAACACTCTTCAAAATTCAATCAAGCCTATGGAGTTGCGCATTCACAAGCTATGTAATTTCCAACTGATAAATAGAACCGCACATACGGCCTATTCAAGTTTGCAGTCATCGGTTTGATGAGAAGTGCATGCAACTTCACAAATGAAATTTCTTATATACACCTCCAGCTGCGATGATCAACTTTTGCCGTTTACAGATTCAGTTCGATTACACCAAAAAACAATGATGCCTCGCGCATTTTTTATTACAAATAATTATTTATAGTCTGAAAGACCACTTGCAGTTTCCGTCAGTTAAAACAAAATTGGAAAGAAACAACTGCACAATGCTCAAAGATAATAATTTCATGAAGGGCAGGTAATACTCTTCAAGACTCAACATAACATTTGGAGTTGCGCATACAAATTTATTCAAAACTCATGAAATTGGCAACTGATGGTAATATAGCCTTTGCAAATTTGCAGTACCCGCCGTGTAGCGAGGTACCATTGATACATTGGGCATAAATATTGCTTGACAGGAAGGGAACCCTGAAGAGGAGTGCACGCAACTTCACAGATGATCCTGTTTATATATGGGTTCAGCTGCGGTGATTGATTGTTGTCGTTTACAGAGTCAGTTCGATTACACCAGAAAACAATGGTGTCTTGCGCATTTTTTATTAAAAGTGATGATTTACATTATGTGATCAGATGTTTTTAAATGAAATTGCTGGTTAACATGATTTCCATCGACCGAAACAATGTTTATAAACAAAAGAGGAGTTTTAAAATCAAAATGTTGCCCATCTTCATCATCTTTGATACATTTGATTAATGGAAATGAAAAAAGCGATCACATAGTATAAACAGCAGTGATGATTAAGAGGTGAATGACCAATCTCGATTCAGTTTTATCAATAAAAAGTCGCAGAACGTGTTGATATCATTATTATCTTTCATTTTCGCTCTTTTGGATGATTTACTCTTGAGTGAATCATCATTGTAGACGCTTCACATTACCAAACGTATCGTAGTTTCAACTGTAGCTTGCACTGGTTTCAGTTGACAGAGCACAAAAAATTCTTTTTTTGAGCGATTTGGCGAATGACTCCAATCATAGATGAATCATCACTGAAGTCGATCACACACCACAAATGAAAGATTAGCTACGCTTTCGTTTGGGACCAAAGTGTTTGAACGAAGCGCACTGGAGTGGACGTTCGAGATCAGTCGGGCTCACCAGTAGTAAGGAACAAGCATGCACAGAGTAGTAAACAACGATCAGATGTTTTGAATCCCGAACTGAATGGCCTAGTCCTATCACTCGATCGCTATTTCTAACATTTCGCCAGATCTGCTTCAAGCATGTAATGGCCTAATTATACACTAAGAACGCTCAATGTTTTTTGTTTTTTGATAAATTGTTTTCTTTGTTACTGCAATATCATATTCTGGGCAGGTTGTATCATACTACGTATATGGAGAGAATTAAGCGATGAACATGGACGATTTAAACGTACAGGAAATTAGAAATGCATCATCACACCCAGCCATTTTTGTCCGCAGCTCATCATTTTCAAATTACCCATGCTCTCAAGTGGTGATGGGATCCGAGTTCGATCGGGATCCAACCGAACTGGCATTTCGGCGTTCCGACAGTCGGAATTCTGAATTTCGACCGAAACTGTCGGATTTTTCCGACCGACTGTCGGTTGGATTCCATCATTAGTGTGTACTACACGCTAGTGATGAGAGTCTAAAGTTTGTACGGTGTCGCGACGGAGCGCGAAAGAGAAGCGCGAGAGAGACGATTCGTGAGGGACACCAAAGTGACGCGAAAGAGAAACGCGAGAGAGATGATTCGTGAGGGACACCAAAGTGATATGTGAAAACAACCTTAAATCTGTACTTAGCTGTATATGTATAAGATGTACACAAATATCATGCGCTACCGAATCGGATGATGAAACTTGACTTTCGTATATCTCATTTGGAGGATCTCCTCCCTTTTCTGTTTGTATTATATGAATGCTTTGTGTTTCGATATATAATACAGTGTTAATACAAAATAAACGCCGAAATACGGCAACACCAAAAGATCCTATGCTTTAATATTAAGCACATTTGCATGATTGCTGATCGAAATGATTAAGTACGTAAGTTCTCGACGGGTCGATGAAAATCCAGTGCGAATGTTTTTTTTTCGCTTTTTCGATAAACTCTGAAATTTTAGTTTTTTTTTCAGAATTCAAATGATTTAAATTATGCGATGTATATCTTTTGTAAAAAGTCGAAATTTCCGAAAGCCAGAACTCAGCTGATGCTAAAACTGAGAGAAAATGGACTTGAAGCATTGCAAGCAGGTGTTTGAGTATCAAGAACTTTATATTCACATGTAAGAGATCCGTTGTTGGCTTAGGCTCGAGATGACAAGATGGCTTAGTA